>JACEFZ010004939.1:12500-15000 GCA_014155875.1 Cepaea nemoralis | reverse complement strand
ACATACTAACATACATACATACATACTTACATACATACATACATACATACAAACATACTGTCGTGTGTGTAAAGAATGACTGTCGTAGTAGTTATTTGTTCTTTCTTTACCACTTTAGTGTCGTCCCTGGATGTGAGAGCAATCAACACCCACATTGTTTTAATTCAATATCTCTATCCTGGAGATATCCAGGAGACTCCGTCCACAACACTCGCTCAATCTGAAGACACCTTCTTCTCACTCTTACTCACTCCTGGATCATGCCCCCTCTCATTCTTCCCCAACATACCATACTTGACAACTCTAGCTTAAGGGTGGTTGAGAGGGAGGAGAGGAATGTGAAATGGTAGGATCTTCCAGTACGGCATCTGCTTGGTTTTTACCCGTTCCTTATTCTTTCCTTGTGTTTGCCATGTCTCAGATCATATAATGAGTTATTTGGCCGTATGACAGAGATCGGATCTCTGTTATAGATCTGAGTGCTGCTATTGGCCTACAATCACCTAATTCCGGCCAGGATTGAGTTGCCCTCACCATAGTATTCTCTATTCTACAGGTTCTATTTACAGGTCCATGTATGTGTGCTATGATGTTCAACAGTGAAGCTAACACATTTTTGAAGATGATGGCCCAGAATTTGAAGACAGAATTTGCTGAGAGGCCGCTACATTGGGCTTATATCCAAGTTGGTTTGCGGGAACCTAGCTTCTGCTGAGCAGGACATGCTGATGAGATGTATGTTTAGCAAGTGATGGTGTATCACGAACAGTCAGATCATTGTATAAATACACTACTTAACCAGGTACATCATACAAATTTATACTGATACCAAGAACATTCAGAGGTGGTGTTAATATGGGGAATCTTTAAAACCAGTGAACTAGATCCATTAAATTTCCCCAGTACATGACAATGGGGTTATAATTTTCTGTTTAACAATTAGTTAAATAACAGAGGAAATCATAGGTAAGTCAGATAAAGACTCTCATTAGAAGTTTTTTGTCAGGGGAGTCAAAGCATCCTAGGGGGTCAAGAGACAACGGAGGAAGTCCACTTGACCGGAGAAGCATCACCTTGGTGGGGTTGCTTGTCTGGAATACATGGTGCTAGTGTGTTCTCAGCACATTTATGAGAATGACTTACTCTGACATGATCTGAGTCTATAGCACTTTAGAGACACGTCACCCATTTACACCCTTATATACACACACACACTTTCCTACATATACTCTTTGCTTTAAAAATTTCGTGTTTTTTGTTTAATCCTCTAATTATTATTCCACTACATTTTCCTCAACTACCTGAGTAAAAAGATATATACACAAGCTATTTAAGCCACACAATAGAATATAGTGCCCCGACGCTCCTATATACTTTCTAGCACCAAAATTATAGAACATTCTATCACATCTAAAACATTTATCACCACACCTATAATACATTATATCATCGCAAATACGTACTCTTTTTTCCCAACATACTCAAAGGAGATATGTTAATAGCCTACCATATGCCTATTCGGTTCCTAATCGAAACTAGGCAATCACAGACTGGATCTATGTCCGCCGATAATTATCAACAATTTTGACACCCTAGTTTCTTTCATTGAACACAACTCGGAAAACTGCACCGATATTTCACACTTCAGAAATCTTCATCGACTAACTCCACTTGTTTACCGCAACGCTTTTTATATTGGGCTTGGAGTGACGTCACCAAAAGTCTAGACGCTGATCCGTCCAAGAATCTGGTTTCCTCCTCCTGTTCTAGACTAACTGGAGTCAATCCGCCGTCAAATTTGCTTTCATTTGGGGAAATTCTTTGTCCCGTACATCAATAGTTCAGTCTGTCTGTGAACCACATAATTCCCCACATCACAGAATCCATCCAGCGTCTGTCCAGACTTTCCGTCTAGCACTTCAAAGGCTACTACCGCCTTGGCAGACGTTTGGCGTTGTTATTCGTTTCTCGAACAACCCACATCATAAAGATTCGCCGACCAGGGGTAGACATTTTGACACGAGATATCTTGTTTCTCAGTTAGAAATGCCGATTGTGTGTAGACAGTTTTAACGTCGTATTTTTCTCAGTTTCTACAAAATCAAAGGGTTTGTTGTTTTGCAGACTAATGTCGGGTCTTGTTTGTCATCGATCTCAACTAACAAGTTTATTTTCCATGATACATACATACATACATACATAATACATACACACACACACACACATACATACATACATACATACATACATACATACATACATACATACATACATACATACATACATACATACATACATACATACATACATACATACATACATACATACATACATACATACATACATACATACATACATACATACATACATACATACAAACATACTGTCGTGTGTGTAAAGAATGACTGTCGTAGTAGTTATTTGTTCTTCTTTACCACTTTAGTGTCGTCCCTGGAGTGAGAGCAATCAACACCCACATTTGTTTTAATTCAATATCTCT
>JACEFZ010004939.1:0-5000 GCA_014155875.1 Cepaea nemoralis | reverse complement strand
ACATGAAAATTACTCAGTGGGGAAAGAGCACATGATGATGATAAAGATGATGTACCTGTGAGACAAGTCTGGTGAAAAAGGGGTGAGGTCTGGCATTGCTGTGTAAGTGTATATGGAATAGGACATTCATGCACCAACATCACAGCCATTGGAATGGATGTCTGGTCTGCTAATTTGGTAAATGCCATTAGTTGATACATAATGCATATTGCAGTTGTAAATGCCTATTTTCCATTTCCCTTCACAATGCCTGTCCCATGTTGCTATGTCACAATGATTGCTGTACTGTGTCTGTCCTCCTTGTGCCCAGGTCTACTGTGGTTCTAACATGGTGGAACTTAGGACCACATAAATGCTTGTAATTGTGTTAAGCTACCCTGTCTCAGCATATGGTCTTGTGATTACCACAGTACATCAGAGTGAAATACACTGCATCATCAAAACTAGGAGAGGTGTGTTGGGATCACACCCATCCTTTTCCTCCCCATCCCCAATCTGTGTCTGTTGATGTATAATAACATTATCTTTTAACATATGTAAAGAGATGTTGTGCCATTTTATATATCGACAGAGAACAGTATGGTGGAGAGGCCATCCATATATCATCTGGGACAACTAAACAGAAGTCCTAGATCCAGAAGTGACTCCCTATCAAAAGGCAGGAGAATCTAAGAAGAATTTTCTCTCAGCTCTTTAACAGCTGAATGCATAAATGGGAGAATAACACAATCTGAAGCACTACCAATGTGGTGAACTGGACAGTGATCTTTGAGTCGATCAAATGTCATCTGAGAACTAAACAACAAGTCTATGGTGGTTAACCGCATTCAGAACGTCTGGTGAAATGACTGGGACAATGGATTGTTTGGCTAGGACTTATCTTAGTTAATCTCCAGCCTGGTGCTCTCACACAGTGTTTTTAGAATGAAGACTTGTATGTAAAGTACGTGAGATAGACTGAGGAGAAGGAAGAAGACTGGGACATATTTGTATCTTAGATCTTCCTCTACAGGAAAAGGAGAACAACATCCCAAGTCTCAACTTCATAAACAGTCAACTCACCAGTGAAAGACAAGGCTGTAGCTTTTCTTCAAACTGTGACAGTAGGGGATAATTAGTCAGACTTGGAAAATCATCATGAGGGAAAACTGCAACCTGAGCTGTCCAACACCATCATAGGTGCTAAAAGGATTAAACAGACCAGTGGAGCAGAAGGTCCCTATGCTTGCCCCAGGTTATGGCTTACCTGGGTTTCCCCTCATTAACAGTGGAAGAAGAGATAAAAGTCAATGGTGTAGTGGTAATTAGAGAGGAGAGGTGGAGGAAAGTTTATTATTGGGTGGTGGAGTAATGGGGAAGTGTTGTATCTTGTTTATTAACTTGCATGTGTGACATATTTTATGCATTTTCTATGCGATAATTGAAGTGTTGACATGACAGGAGATGAGACAATGGTCATCACTAGACTCACCATCAACTCAATAAATTGTGTATTTAATGGACCGATGTTTGAAGTACATGTCCCCAGTGAATTTCTTGTACAGTTGCTGTCAAGTATTGTAACTGGTGTCTGTCTTAAGTGCTGTGGTTGGTTATACATATTGTGAAAAGTCCTGTATAGATGTTGTCAAGTATCTCATGATGTCTATCTTGTACACTTGTGGTGTAAACAATTCCTTGTGAATGCATGTTCCACTTTTGTCAAGAAACTGTCATGTAGATGTCTTGTCCAACAGATGTAATGTACAGTTATTGTTGAAGTTTGTTTGTCTACATATAATTAAGTCCTACAATCCCAAAGAAAGGGGACAAACTGATATAGGTCAAAAAATGACAAAATATATATATGAGTAGATCTATGTGACGGACGAACAGCACACTGGCAACATTATGTTGAGTGAGAGGGATCCTCAGTTGTACAGGCACTAATAGTTCAGATCTTCTCTGGCCTTGGGTGAACCAGTTACTTCTTTTATAAATTTCTGTGTAGATACATAGTGGTCTCACAGTGGGGGTTTGAGCCAAAGAAAAAAGGTTCTCCAAAAAGGCTATTGCCGGAATGATTAGCTCATTTGAGTGACCTCTAGACAAAACGTGCTAAATCATATCCTTTATCTTGTTATTTATTATTCAAGATATATCTCCAGAGAACACTACTAACTAGGTCCTCTGGCAACTCAATCAAACATGTCACATAACTGGTGGCTCTTTCCGGGATATAGACCCTGGAAAAACCTGGTCACATAACTGGGTTGCTCTTTCCGGGCTATAAACCCTGGGAAAAAGAACACTCGTCTCGGATTAAACCCTGGTAATAACCTGTTAGGGGCTCACATACCTGTTGCCCTGATGACGGGATACAAACTTTGGGTATACCCTGCATAAGACTCACTTTTGGGATCTCTATGTTGGTATTAAAATCCGGGGTGACCTCTCGCAAATCAGACCCAATTCTTGAAGGTTTTATGGTGTTGTTTAATGGACCCTGTCTCTTGTATGAGGGCAACTGTCCAGACATGTAAACCCACAGTAAATCTCTAGAAGGTTTGATTTCAATAATAGTGATAATATTGCATGTATCACTGTTTTAATATATCAGTTAGGATTCAATGTAGCAGACTAAAATGATGTATAAATATCTTATGGGTCAACATAAATGATGTATCCATGATATTTGTTTTCTCAGAATGATATGACTTATTAGCTTGTCAATATTGTTGTATAATTTTGTGCATGCTGGTTATTCAATATATGTATCCAAAAAAAAATCAAGGTACCTGAAACACCAGAGAACACAAATTATTTAATATAGCTGAGACAGCTAGTACAGGGAAAAATTCATTTTTGTCCCTGAAATTAGGACACTTGATCCAGTAAATAATATGGGGCCTACTCCATATCCAAAATTAATTGCTGGCATGGGTGAGAGAGGGGAAATATTGTTGTAACTACAACATTTTTAATGTCACCACATCACATAAAATAACAACTCCCTATATTCTCTTCTCCCCATAATATGCTTGCAACACTGAGAGTAGAGAGTGTGAACCCTGATGGAAAACTTGGGCAACCATTAGGACACCTCACTGACAATCTCTCTCGGTGATAGTCAGTATTCGTACCGGCTAATGTCCAGTGTCGATTCGACATCTGGATTTATTCTTCAGTTGTGTAATCTTGTCGGTAGCTCTGATCAAGCTGCTGAGAAAGTGAACACAATAGAAATCTCCAGGAGAAACATTCTTATCAATTCAGTCACTTTCCATTCCTGAATTAGTGGGATTATTAAGCGTACTTGATACGTAATGGACGAGATGAAGGGACAATTCTACCTGATGTTATGGTCGGTCATACAAAACCGACCACAGTCTGGTGTCTATAAGACATTAGTCTATTGTTCGATGGTGTAATCTCTCTGGTGTACTAGGATCCACGTCGCCAGGAGTTAACTCATTGAATCTCCAGGAAGGCCATCAAAATAACTGGACCCCTAGCCATTCATATGGAAGTGGAGAGCGTACGCAAAGTATGTGTCCAGGAAACGATGGATAACCAACCTGATGTAATTGGCGTATCATACGACTAGGAGCATAACGTGGACAACCTGAAAGATTTCATGAAGAGATAAAACAGGATCCGTCTCCGATGTCGACCGTCAATTACTCCTCAGTTGAGAAAGCGTTTCTGCCTGAAAAATGGTGGAGACTAAAGGAAGGACAAAGTTGAGTACAACTGATGTCTTCCTCCTTTTCCATTCTCAATTGGGAAGACCTTTCTGCCGGAGAAGGTGGGAATGTAAAAAGGTTACTGTCCCAAACAGGTTTAAATCTTTTAAAGGTAGAGATCAGCAAACTCCCGGGAGTGAAACTTAAAAACACAATGTCTGCGGGAAAATGGAAAAACGGGAAAAATCAGTTTCAAAAAAGCTGAAACCCTTTTAAGTAAAAATCCCTGCACTCAGCAGTTTAATCTTATATAATAAAAACCCTGCATTGAGCCGTGGGATTTATATTATTACTGAGATGCGGGTATTTTACAAGACCCGGGCCCTTCCCATCCTCAAAGTCAGTGAAAATGGCTTCCAAAAAAATTCCAGTCAAATTGGGATCTATGAAGCTATACCCACATAATCACACCCTTCAAAGGTGGCTGTGATAATGACGGGGCTTTCTATGGTGAGAGGATTCGCCCAATTGCCAAAAAGTAAGTTTTGCCATGTGGGGAGAAAGAAGGATACTTTCCAGTATCAAAAGCACTTTGCTTAAAAAAAGGCTGAAGACAAAAATAGGGAACACCACGGACTTCTATAAAAGATAGGAGTGTCACAGTCTGGCGCCTACCCAAAAATTAAATTGACGTTAGGGAAAAAAGGGGCAAATAAGGAAAAGAAAATGCTGTCACTTCCCAAACAAATCAAAATAGGGCCTAACCGGAATGAGGAAAAAATTTAGCCAAAAAAGTGCACCTTAAATCTATGGTAAGAATACAGAAATAAGTCAAAGGAAAATTTAAAGGGAAATTGCTACCTCTGAAACACAAGACTTTGGAAAGGAAAAACCCGTGTCCAACGTAAAAAAAATTTTCAATAGAGATTTTAGCCTTTACAAGTTTGCAGCGGTGCTATACAGTTCACCCCGGGAAATGATTGTTTTTCTCCCGTGATGATCAAAAAATTTTAAAACCCCTTTCCCAAAGCCCCCGATTTCTGTTGGGAAAAAAAGTGTTAGTTAAAATCACTCTCGCGGGTTATCTTTTCCAGGGGGAAGGGGAAAAAGAAGTTCTGGGTAAGGTAAAGGTTGGGAGATACAGGAATGAACCCTTCTCTTTAAAACCCCTCTGGGAAAATTGGTTTAATTTCCAAAGCCAAATTTCTTTTACCCAAAAAAATTGGAAAATCTTCTTTTTGGGGAACTTTCCCAAAAAACTTACGGGGAAATGGTGGGTTGGAACTCAAGAGAGGGGTTTAAACCCTTTTCCCCAAAGGAAAAAAAATAGGGAAA
>JACEFZ010004938.1:5000-35095 GCA_014155875.1 Cepaea nemoralis | reverse complement strand
TTCCAAGGACACTGGCCATGAACTTGGTCCTTCCCCAACACGAGATTGAAATCACCGAGCATATAAATTAGTCAGTTTTTGGAACTGCCTTGATCACGGAGTCTAACTCCTCATAGAACAAATCCTTCACTCATCAGAGGAACGAGTGTCGGTGCATATGCAGTAATAATGGTGGCAAACCCAAAAAAGGGGTTCCCAAGGCAGGGATAATAGTCTTTCTTTTCTCCGCGGGAAATTTTAAAATCATTCCCAGTAGCGAATTCTTCACTGCAAACCCCACACCGTGTTCCCTTTTTTCTCCCTGCCTCTACCCTTCCAGAAAAAGGTGTAGTTTTTTTTCCCTGAGTGAACCTTCCTCAGCGAGGCGAGTCTCCTGCGGGCAGCAATATCAATGTTAAGACGATTGAGTCGCATCAATCACAACCTTTTTTTTCTCACATCGTAATATGGTCAAGTCAGGGGAAAATCCTGGACACATGGTTCTACGTTCCAGGTTGCAAGCCGTAGCTTGAGGTTTCTATTTTTTTTGTTTTTGGTACCGGTGCATTGGTTTTACAGCCTGCGTTTAAAGATTTTGTCCTAGCCCCAAGCCCCATTGAAGCAGGCAGGCTGTGGCGGATCAGCACCCAAGGGGGGGCCCCCCAGCTTGAGGGGGCGGTAGCTGATCAGTGACACCTATAGGGTCCCCCACCGTCAGGGGCAACGCGGGGGCCCCCCATGTCTACGCCAACTGAAAAAGGACTTATAACCCGTAACAGTTGCCTCTCGCTTTGATTCCGAGACCAGTTAAGACCAGGGATGGAGTTATTGCCTCTCCATAGCACAAAGCCTGGGCTAAAATATAGAGATCATGTGTTGCCCATGCAGCATGATCCCTCTCTCGGCCCGCCTAGTTCACTCCAGAGGAAAGGTAACACCCCTACATCTGGAACAAGACAAGCGCAGAAGCTGCCGGATCAGCAAAGCAATGCTCTAACTGTCCGCCTGTCGGAGCTTCGATCCTAGACCAGTCGCCAACCAAGGCTTAGGGCCTGGTCTGCCCTGCCATGACAATTTTGTCTTTAGCTTGCATTTCCTCGCACCAGGGTAAGGCTTGTACCCTCCCAATTGCGCTCTTCCGCCCGAAGCCGTTGGCACAATGTGGGGTGTCGGGTTTGGTAAGCGCCGCCCAACGTTCGGCGCTAACAGAGACCAGGTAGTACCGTTACTGATACGGTTAGCTCAGTATATTATATATATATATTATATATATATATATATATATATATATATATATATATATATATATATATATATATATATATATATATATATATATGTGTGTGTGTGTGTGTGTGTGTGTGTGTATGTGTGTGTGTGTGTGTACATCCTTTATTTCCGTGTTTGTGTTCATAGATCCACAACAACTATGTCTGAGTTTATCAATAATTAATTTCTGTGGTTGTGTTTATAGATCCTTAACTTCTGTGTTTGTGTTTATAGATCCTTAACTTGTGTGTTTTATAATCCTTAACTTCTGTGTTTGTGTGTATCAGTAATGAACTTCTGTGTTTGTGTTTATAGATCCTTAATTTCTGTGCGTAAATTAAGGTAAAAAACCTAGCGGAAATCAGAGAACCCAGATCACCAGAAGGATGATGTACATTACCTGCTCAACCGAAAAGAACAAGTCACAATCTTCAGACTACGGAAGGCCACCACAGGCCGAAAAACCACATATTTAATAAACTAAAGATAGAAGAGACTGAGGAATGTAACCGTGGAACTGGTAAATGACAACTAGATCAGATTTACTGCAGGAGTGTCCAAATTATGCAAAACACAGAAAAGTATTTTGGCCTACACCCGCTCTATTTGAGGACAACCTCCATGGATATTTCAACAAGCTTAAATTGACTTGTTCACACTGATGTTTAAAGGTGAACGACGATGAAGAAGAAGAAGAAGAAGAAGAAGAAGAAGGAGGAGGAGGAGGAGGAGGAGGAGGAGAAGAAGGAGGAGGAGGCGGAAGAGGTGGTAGAAGAGGAGGAGGTGGAAGAGGATCCCATTACACACTGTGAAGAGTATTGGATATATGGTGCTGGTCCCATAATTGTAAAGGCCAACCGACACTGCATGCCTGATGTGGTCAATACCACACCGGCCATCTCCACTCCCAAGGACATCTTCTGGTACCCAGTTTAGCTAGAGCCCATGTCAATTACAACACCCATTTCAGTGGAGATTCGATCAAGCGACCATCGGGCCGGCAGTAAGCTTACTACCTACTGCGCCACACCCGCTTCCTTTAGTTCTTTGAGTGGCAATCAACAAGAGTGAACAGATTTCTCACAGTATTTAACATTCCTTCACTTATGATAGTGCCAATGAATACCTACGAATAGTTACTCATTGTGTGTGCGGATACTTTACTTCTTTGAAAGCTAATCGATAGCTTGGAATTAATGTCGCAATTTGTTTGTTGGTACGGAGTAGGGTGACGTGTGTGGGAAGGCATCTGTGTGTGTGTGTGTGTGTGTGTGTGTGTGTGTGTGTGACTGTGTGGAGGTTGTAGATGTGTGAATGGGTGTGTGCATGTGCGTTGGCATGTGAGTAGGGTGACGTGTGTGGGAAGGCATCTGTGTGTGTGTGTATGTGTGTGTGACTGTGTGGGGGTTGTAGATGTGTGAATGGGTGTGTGCATGTGAGTAGGGTGACGTGTGTATGCATGCTTGTCTGTGGGTGTCTGTGTGGAGATTGTTAATGTGAGCTCGTGTGTGCATGTGTGTTGGTAGGGATTAGAGTGATGTGTGTTGGTTTGCATACGTGACTGGGTATATGTATGTGTATGTGTACGTATGCGTGTGTTGTGGTCGTGTTACATGTGTGTGGATGAGGTGTAGGTTTGTGAATATATGTGAAGGAG
Organism: Cepaea nemoralis; assembly: GCA_014155875.1. NCBI lineage: Eukaryota > Metazoa > Mollusca > Gastropoda > Stylommatophora > Helicidae > Cepaea > Cepaea nemoralis. Next base: position 32,190 of record JACEFZ010004938.1, on the reverse strand, counting down.
TAGATGCATTGCCATGTATGCTTGAGTATGCGCTTTCGTGTGCATGTGTTTCAGGGAATGTGTGTATTCTTATTCTCTCGTCCCTTATCCCAGACATAGGGACTCAGCCAATTCACCCCTAGCTGCCCTATTTTTAACTACCCCCTGCTTCTTTGTCCATGTTTTCCCGATATATTTAATTACTGTGGTTACTTCTCGTCCCCGTGCGTTGTTAGATCTTCCTTCATTTGATTTGCCTTGTGGATTCCAGACGTTGGCTCTTATAGTAATAATATTCTCAGGTTTTCTCAATGTATGTACATTATATGAAAGGAAACATCATTGAGGGACGTAACATCGATAACATTAGATATGCGGATGATACAGTATTGACTGCAGACAATGAGCAGGATCTGCAACATTTAGTAGATGCGGTTGTTGCACACAGTGAACAACTAGGGTTGGAATTGAATTGTAAGAAGACACAGGTTATGGTCGTCACTAGGAAGAAGGAAATGCCACAATGTGATATATGAGTAAATGGTAATATTCTTAAGCAAGTAAATCTGTACAGTTATCTCGGAACAGTCATAACTTCTGATGGCAGATGCCTTGAAGAGATTAGAACAAGAATTGCCATTGCGAAGGTAGCCTTTTGCAAGATGAAACACATACTGACCAATAAAAAGATATCAGTTGAAACGAGAAAAAGAGCTGCTGAAGTGCTACATAGAACCTATACTTTTGTATGGATGTGAAGCGTGGACAACGAGCGGACAAGCGGAAAAAACATTTGATGGCTGTGGAAATGTGGTTTCTGAGGAAAATGCAAAGAATACCATGGGCAGACAGAAAAACCAATGAACAAGTTATTCAAGAAACAAATGAAGATCGTAAACTGATTAGAGTCATTAGATGTAGACAGTCACAATTGTTTGGACAAGTTATGAGAAGAAATGACTTGGAGAACTTGGTAACAACTGGCAAGATCGAAGGGAAGAGACCAAGGGGAAGACCGAGAAGTAAATACCTGGATGGCTTGGCCACATGGCATGGTCGAGACAGGAACACGGAGCTGATCCACGACTCTGGTGATCGAGTGAGATGGCAAAACATGACCGCCCACGCTTATCGGCATGGCACATGATGGATGGATGGATGGATGGATGGATGGATGGATGGATGTAGTTATTATGCCGTTTTTCTGAACCACAATGTAACAAAATATCGTCTGTCAAGACGCCAACATGCCAGTATATAGTAGAGTATAATGAAAGCATCTGTACAAAATATACCAGGTGTAGTAGGTGGAAGGTCTGGTTGGTTGGTTGGCTGGTTGGTTGGCTGGTTGGTTGGTTGGCTGGTTGGTTGGTTGGCTGGTTGGCTGGTTGATTGGCTGGTTGGTTGGCTGGCTGGTTGGTTGGTTGGTTGGCTGGTTGGTTAGGTTGGTTGGCTGGCTTGTTGGTTGGTTGGCTGGTTAGTTTGTTTGTTGGCTGGTTGGCTGGCTGGTTAACTTTCTGGCTGGTTGGTTGGCTGGTGTGTTGCTGGCTGACTGGCTGGCTGGTTGGTTGGTTGATTGGTTGGTTGGTTGGTTGGTTGACTGATTGGTTGGTTTGATGGTTGGCTGGTTAGTTGGTTGGTTGGCAGGCTGGTTAGTTGGCTGGTTTGATGGCTGATTGGCTGGTTGATTGGTTGGTTGGTTGGTTGACTAATTGGTTGGTTTGATGGTTGGCTGGTTGGTTGGTTGGCTGGTTGGTTTGTTTGTTGGTTGGCTGGTTGGTTGGTTGGCTGGTTGGTTTGTTTGTTGGTTGGCTGGTTGGTTGGTTGGCTGGTTGGTTGGTTGGTTTGTTGGCTGGCTGGTTGGTTGGTTGGTTGGTTGATTGGCTGGTTGATTGGTTGGTTGGTTGGTTGGTTGACTAATTGGTTGGTTTGATGGTTGGCTGGTTGGTTGGTTGGCTGGTTGGTTTGTTTGTTGGTTGGCTGGTTGGTTGGTTGGCTGGTTGGTTGGTTGGTTTGTTGGCTGGCTGGTTGATTGGTTGGTTGGTTGGCTGGTTGGTTGGTTGGCTGGTTGGTTGGTTTGTTGGTTGGCTGGTTGGTTGGCTGGTTTGTTTATTGGCTGGCTGGATTGAACACGTATGGGAATGTCCCGAGTGCTGTAGTGTCGGTTCTTGACTCAACAGCGACCAGGTCATGACTGAGCAGACTACACATGGACTGGCCGAGGCTAGGCAGGGTCCCGTCATGTTTTCTCTGCAGGTTTTATATGAAGACGACTTGACACTAGCCTCCACACAAACAGAGCTGGTATTTAAAGTAAACAACGACTCGACACAAACCTACCTACCCACAAAAAGGGCTGGTATTTCGAGCAGACAACGACTTGACACAAACAAACCCTTAAAAAGGGCTGGTTTAGAGTAGACAACGACTTGACACAAACAAACCCTTAAAAAGGGCTGGTTTAGAGTAGACAACGACTTGACACAAACCTACCCACAAAAAGAGCTGGTATTTAAAGCAGATAATCTAGGTTCTTCTTCAGAGCACAAGAAGGATTTGCATCTATTGGAGTCAGGTTAGTTTAGAAATAACCTCGCCACCCGGCACCGACATTCCATCTGTACAGAGACTGTTGTAAAGCTGTTCAAGTTCAGAACTAAGTGAGGTATGCATGACTGGTACTGAAATTTTATATCTGAGCAGAGGATGCGATTCTTAAAACGTTAGCTAGACTCGGGATGCTTATGGGGATAGCCCACATCTCCGAGAGGTGCTCCAAGGTCTAGGCTAGTGAGAGACTTATCTGTTTGTGGGCTTGCGACCTCACTGGCCTGTCAAAACACTCATTTCCTTTGCTGTTACCACCCTACATCACGATCGTATTTATTGTCTCACATGTGATGATGTTTTGAAAATGGTTAAACGTAAACATTAAAAAAAAAGATTAATTGCAATGTTTTCAAACAAAACCGTTTATTGAGTGTTAAAGATGTTGCATTCTGTATTTTACGTATATTAATATGCGTCGTGTGCATTTAATGGTTTGTTTATGTACGTATTAACTGGGCGTTGTATATGGGCGTGTAACTTGACACGTGACAAATATGCGACTAGTTATTTCATTCTCACCAATTAGTGATTGTTGATGGTGACGACGATAATAGTGATGATGATGATGGTGATGGTGGTAGTGATGATGATAGAGTGTCCATCTTCTCTCTTGCATGTTAGGTACAGCGATGAGTGGACTGTTCGTTTTATGCTGTGGTCAGCCTAGACTGCTCCGTAAAGATGACCAGATTTTGACGACAATGTGTGTCAACTGCATGGTTGGTTTGGCTCAACTCTTTACTGTCAGTTTTTTCCTCGTTGGCTGGATGTGGTCTGTGGTCTGGGGAGTTCGCATGGTATTGCTATCTGGTAAGTAAATGTTTCCAAAGAAATAAGTGCACAATATTGTTTCGGAAGTAATTTGGAAAGAGTTTACCTTAAAATATGGTTGGTTAACTCCACAATGAAGTATCACAAACTAAAATATGATTGGTTAACTCCACATTAAGGTGTCACTAACTAAAATATGATTGGTTAACTCCACATTAAGGTATCACTTACTATAATATGATTGGTTATCTCCACATTAAGGTATCACTGAAGAAGAGGTGGCGTAGCTCAGAGGTTGTAACGCCCGCCTCTGGTTCGTGCAGACCGGGCCCAATTCACGGTGCAGACTTTATGACTTTTACAAGTATGAGAAAAGTGTAGAATAAACCCCTCTTATCCTGGGGTAGTAAATCGAACGTCTAGCCGTCTCGCACAAGGACGACAAATTCGAAGGTCACGTTTGCACATCGCGCAAGGTAAAAATCAATCGGCTGCTGAAAAATGGAACAGAGCAGACGGATTAGGCCGTTGCTCATTACCAGTTTCAATATTACAAAACAGAGCCACACAAGAATGTTTATAGCATTATTCTGGTGAACACACATTTAGATCTTGGCTGATTACCAACGAGTTCATGCACTGTTCTGAGATTCACGTATATGAAGAAATGTAGAAATGGAATGGACTTAACTGCCGTAAAGACGTGAAAATGTAAACAATAAGAAAATATGAAGTTTACAGGGATGCACTTACAAAAACCGCGGACATCCGGCTCACGTGAAATATTATATCCCTGGGTGTCTTTGGTTTTGTTAATTTCTTTAGTCACATATAATTTATCTGTTGTTATCAGTATGTTTATCATTGTTACAACAACAACAACAACAACAACAACAACAACAACAACAACAACAACATATACCACCACCACCACCACCACCACCACCACCACCACCACCACCACCACCACCACCACTACTATTACTACTATTATTATTACTACTACTACCACTACTACTACTACTACTACTACTACTACTACTACTACTACTACTACTACTACTACTACTACTACTACTACTACTACTACTACTACTACTACTACTACTACTATGTTTATTATTATTATCATTATTAATATAATATTACAGTGCAACACCGAAATGAAGCTAGAGAACAGACAGCAACAGAGCCTGAGTGTGCGGCCACTGCTATGGCAACGAAGAATCGACCGACAACATTCGACACTTGACGAATGGTCTGTACGCTTCCTGTCGGTGCTCCCAGACACAACTGGGCAATGGAATGATTAAGAAGCTTCACGACCAAGCCAAGAGTTGAAACCCTTGATGATGATGATGATGATGATGATGATGATGATGATGTGTGTAACTGATGTGCCTGCATAATGCATGCAGGCTGGTATGTAGGCAGACACGAACGTTCGGTATCGAGGTGGCTAAGTACTTCCTTCCACGGCATTTAAAGTATATTCTTCTTCTTTCGTCATTTAACACCCACCCCGGTCTCTCCCCAACAAAGCGAAATCCCTCAACTCACTCATCCCAAGTCGTCCTGTCCTTGGCTATCACACGCAGCTCCGTCCATGTCCCCTCCGTATGGTTCACTTCTGCCTCTACTTCTGTTGAAAAAAAGTTTGAAAAGTCGAGAGGATCGACTTCATTGCACCGGGTGTTATCCCATATGACTCGGTCTCTTTCAACAGGACGGCCTGCCGAAAGCGCCGCACAAAGCACGCACTCCGTAGCTCTAGCGACGACCCACAAGAGTCTCAGAGAAAAATGCACCCGTGAACCGCACGACGTAGCCCGGAATAGAACCCACAAATTTCGGAGCGCGAGGCAAACGACTTGACCACTTCACCACGGAGACTCCCAATCTACTTCTGATATCTCGGAGCAGTCTTAACATCTGATGGGAGATGCCTTGAAGAGATTAGAACAAGAATCGCCATGGCGAAGGTAGCCTTTCGCAAGATGGAAAAAATACTGACCAATAACATGATGTCAATTGGAAAAAGAAAAAGAGTGTTGAGGTGCTACATAGAACCTGTACTTTTGTATGGATATGAAGCGTGGACAATGAGCAGACAAGCTGAAAAACATCTAATGGCAGTGAAAATATAGTTTCTGAGGTAAGTGCAAAGAATACCATTGGCAGACAGTAAAACAAATGAGCAAGTCCTACAAGAAGCAAATGAAAACCGTAAACTGATTAGAGAAATTAGATGTAGACAGTTAACATGTTTTTTGACACGTTATGAGAAAGAAAAAAAATAAACTAGAGAACTTGGTGACAAATGGCAAGACTGAGGGGAAAAGAACAAGGGGAAGACAGAGAAATAAATACTGGATGACGTGACCAAATAGCATGGTCAGGACAAGAACCCGGAGCTGATCCACGACTCTGGTTGTCGTGTAAGATGGTGAAACACGAACGTCCATCCCAACCGACATGGCACATGATGATGATGACGGCTGTACTTCTTTTCTACGTCTGTTTTTAATGTCTCGTGTTTTATTTCTCATTTAATTACCTCAATGACATTGTGAATTCTTAATTTACATAAGAATAAAGAAGAATATCTGGGCTGTTTCTGGCAGAAGCTTTCACTACTATCTGTTCACCGTCTGTTCCTATCCTGTTTTCTGCACCAGCCCTCCCCCTTCCCTCGTTCCCCCGCTTGGAACCCAAGCGTAGTCCATGCACGTGCTTCTACTTCTAGTGGACCGGACTGATGTCTGCGTGTGGATTAGCCCTCCCTATTACCAGAAAACGGGGAAGACCAAGAGAGACCCTGCGTAGAACCATCATCAGAGAAGGCTCATTCAACGGCCAAGTGAACATCCAAGATCTACAACAGGTAGCAGCGAACCGCCGGACATGGAAAGCCATGACTTCTGCCCTATGCGCCGACTTAAGCTCGAGAGGAAAGACTAACTAACTAATTACCAGTGTCCTTCGTCATCAGGCGAACCTGTTCCGACTTTGAGGTACATGTAACAACATCCCCACGACGAGAAGTCAACATTTTAGTCCAACTGGGGCTTGTACCACGGACATAAGTAGTGGGGTTGAACCTGCTGTTGAACAATGCACAGGCGTATAGGGTTGAACCTGCTACCTCGCCATCACTGCACCGGAAGTTTAAGAGCTATCCACTCAGCCGTGCTGACCTCCTATCATCAGTTTCATATCTCAAACCCAGAGCAGTTTATAAAGATTCACCTCCATGAGGATTCGAACATATGACCACTGGCCGGTAGGTAAGCCTGCTAGCCACCACGCCACCATGGCTCACTATGTATAGGGTGTATTTTTAATGTCTGTGCAGTGTTTGAAAATATTGCCTGTCCACGTTTTGTATTCCCCCTCTGTAAAGTTCATGCAACATAATAGGTAAATACAAAACTTGGACCGGCAATATTTTCAAACACTGCACAGACATTAAAAATACAGCATGTATTTGTGCTATACCATAGTTTTAGAGGATTGACTTTATTGCACCGGGTTTTATCCCATGTAGCTCGGTCTCTTTCTGCAGACGGCCTGCCGAAAGTGTCACACAAAGCACGAACTCCGTAGCTCCAGCGACCACCTCCCCAGAAGTCTCTGAGCAAACTGCACCCGTGAACCGAACAACGTTGCCCGGAATCGAACCCACAACCTTCGAATAGCGAAGTCTGTGACGTAACCACTTCGTCGCAGAGACTCCCACAATGCTGCAGTAATGTTCGACAAGGAATTGTAGCGAGTTACATGACCAAACCACCATTTTCATGTCCCCACCTTGAAGTAACCCCAAGAGATACGCCAATCTTCTTATCTTGTCCTGCTGCTTCAGCATTGAAGCGTGACAGAGAGGTGGCAGATGTAACGGTCTGTGTTTCGCTCAGCTTGTTGCATGTGCTCACGTCATATTTGATGTCTTCATTCTCTCTTTTGCTCCATCTAGCCAACTATTCTTGTGTCACCCTCTCACCTTGTATCCCGATGTTCTCATGTAGAACGCTCTAGCTGTTGGTTGATCTTGTTCCATTCTAGCTAAATGTCCTAACCATTTAATTCTTTGGTGTTCTATACAATCAATAATGTACGTTATCCCTACACTTATTCTTAGTTTCTCATTTATTTCTCTGTCTCTTCTTGTTTTCCATCTGCGTTTCTTATGCATCTCCAGGCTTGTCCATGGGACACATTTTTCAGTCCCATCCCATCCTATCCCATGGCAATTTATGCCTGTCCCATCCCATCCCATCCCATCCCATGGGATTCCCATGATAATATTAATATGGAATACAGTTCAAATAAAATTATGAAATTTATGAAAGTTTAGGCTTAGTGTCTACTACAAAGAGACATGTAAAACAACATAATTTATTAATTTTAATATTCAAGCGAATTTTTATTAAAACAAAGTTTAATTTAAATATGACAACTCAGTGTCATTCTGATACTCTCATACTGTTTCTGAGTCACTCTGCTCATTCAGCACATTATGAATGTCCTGCTGATCGACTGTTTCTAATAATTCAGTTAATCCAGGCAATCCCTGAACCATTTCCACAATTTTCATCTTACATGAAAATCTGAAATACACAGAGTTTATAACGAGAGCTGGTAACATCCATTTTCGTAAATTACTCACCAACAATTCAGCTGCACTGAATAAACGCTCTACTGCTGCTGAGGACACTGGTATGGCCAAAACAATTTTCGCACTTGCTTTTAGCAGTGGAAACCTATGTTAATTTTTCCAATAATTTAATGGTTGTGAAGTTGGTTGCCGTAATGTTTGAAACATGGTGACTTCATCCTCAGGGCATTTGTTTCTGGAGTCATCAAACTTAAGTGCTTTGTTTGGTGGAGGATCAAAAAATAAGTCAAAATCACTTTTCGGCTTTTGTTCTACAATTCCTGCTACTTCACATACAGCAGATGATTCAGAAGAAAGATTTACATCCTTGATGAATGAAATAACAGTTGGAACAACAGACATAGAAAAAGTGATCCAATCATTGGCCCATTTATTGGTGTCCACATTCCCTTTCTTCTTAGTAACAACTGACTTGACCATGTCTTCTATTTTGGCTTTAATGTCAACTCCAGTAAGGAATGCTGCAGTAACTGCCAGAGAACTGCCGCAATATGGCCAAAGTTTTTCTCCAATAATTTTCTGAAAGTTCTGACAATATTTCTTCACCATGCTGCTGGAAGTTTCTTCGTCAATATCAACAATAACTTTGTACAATTGATAGTCTAGGAGGAAGTATAACAGCAACATTAAATGAGATGTAGCACCATTAATTTCTAGTTACAGTTACATTGCAGGGTTTCGGAACATATTCCGAATTGGTTGGACAAAATACTACACACAGAAGATGGTAGCCTAGGCAGGCCGACACACCGGAAAAATCTGGCTTCTTCGGTCGGGAGACATGTGCTCGAGACTGCTCACGTGGTTGAAAGAGACAGTGCCTTCCGTGTGTTGTTCAACACACAAAGTAGTCGATTGTTAAAGTTTGCTGAAGCTATACTAATCAAAATTCGTAAGCCGTCCTTGTGTAAGCAGAAAGACATGTTAGTCAGTTTAAAATTACCGTGGTAGACAATCGACATTAATAGTTAGTTAGTTAGTTAGTCGACAGATCATCCTCGTTGCACATCGGACCATTCAGTCCATAAGTGCTCGGATCCCCTCCTCAGCAAATCCCGCAGCGTGTAGCGGCTAACGACGCCAGTTCTGTGTTGGTTTATCAATCTTCTTTGGCTTCCTGCGTAGTGTTCTTGTTTGGCCACCCCTCTTTTAATTTGCTTCTCTCGCAGTCTGGCCATTGTTGTAGATTCACAGTCATCACTTGGTTCTTGCAAAAGTCTCACTTCTCGTAGAGCATTCAGAATGTCAGCCTGGTCCATGGCGCGTCCGCCCTCAACAGTAGCCTCACCTGCGAGCTTGTCAGCCCGCTCATTTCCTTGTACTCCCGCATGCCCTGGCACGAAGATGAAACTAATCTTTGCCAGCCGAGACCGCTTCAGAGGCAGCAACCATTCTCTTCGGATCGACCCCTCCTCTATCCTCTTGATCATGTTCATTGAGTCGCTAAGGAAACAAGCCCTAGTGAATGTCTGTGTCTCGAGCCATGTTATTGCTTTACTTACTGCCATGACTTCCATGGTCAGGCTACTTGTGGTTTCAGTGAAAGCACCAGAGTCCTCCTTCACAATTCTCCCTCCGGCCCGAGCTGTAAAGGCCCATGAGCTTCTCACATGTCGGACGACCGACCCATCTGTGTAGATGACCGCGTCACTGTCTAGCGAATTCTCGAAAATCAACGCTTGTACTTCAGCCTCAACAGCAGCCGGATTTTCTTGTCTGCATTTTCTATCTAGTTGGATGCAAACTGAAAAGGATGTGCAGAAGTCTGTTGGCACTTGCACCCACTCCTCGCCAGGTTCTAAGTCCTCAAGTGAACACACCTGTTGAAGAATGTCCTCGGCTTGACCCATCCACGACCGTCCTCTTTTTAACCTGCTGCCCTTCACCTTCCTAATTTCACTATGCAGTGGATGCTGTGTGTTTGCGTTAATTCTGAGGTAGGCACGTGCCCTGCAAACTTGCATTCTCTCTTCAATGGTTGGAAAATCAAGAAGGTAGCGCATCGCCCTGCATGCTGTATCTCTTGTACATCCAAGAATAATGCGCATAGCTTCATTCTGTATCCTTTCCATCCTTTCTATCTGCTTATGGCTGACAGTCAGGATTGCCATTGCATACTCCAAAACAGACATGACCAGCCCCTCGTACAGAAGACATAGATGGCGCTGCTCACAGTTTGCTGCCGCCATCACCCGCATCGCTGCCAAACCCCGCTTGGCCTTTGTTATCACCTGGTCTATGTGCACATTATAAGCAAGGCTTCGATCAAACCGTATCCCCAGGTAATTCATTGCCTGCGTTCTTTCCACCGTCTCTGAACACAGCATTACAGTTGGTGTTGGATTGTTGACAATATGATTATTCAACGAGAACCAAGTCACTGTTGCCTTTGTTGGGTTGACCATTGCCCCAGCTTCTTCACACCAAGTACTTATGCGATTGAGTTCGGTTTGTAGTTCCACAGCAACCTCCTCTCTATCCTTACCCTGACGATACACTAAAACATCATCGGCATATGACAATGTCCTGCCAGGTCCAGTGATCTGCTCACTGGTGATTCTCGACATTAATGTGCGAACATATGTATATTTCAGTTTGAAGGATTTATCTAATTAATTCACGTAAGTTGTGTGATTTCTGCAGTATGTACCTGACGAGATGCAGCGAAATATGCCAGGCAATAAATCGTGCAATCTATTGTTTGTGTCTTCGTTATTCAAATTCATCACGGGAAAACATTGTTTTGAATTTCTAGTTTGTCAAAAACAGTTTTGAATTTTTCAACAGCAATGTACAGCATTCCTTTTATCTTAGAAATATTCGGAATGTGGTTTAAGAATTCTTCATCATCTTCATTAAAGTAATGCGAGTAATGTTTTAAATGGGCATTGAAACGTTGGCAATATGATCGCCATTCAAATGTTACAGATTTTGTTGGTATGGAAAATGGCAGCTGTGATGCCTTTTCCGGACGTGTATTGTAATATGTTTCAATAAATGAAAGTTGATCCATGAACTGATCCAGTTCAGATATCACGCCTCTGCTGAAGTTATCAGTAATGCATGTTGATAACCTGTGCTCAGTACAACCAGATCGGCGCATTCCTGTATCGGTAACAAACCGTCCATCAAATGCGGCCGTCATGCTTGCTGTATTATCAGTACCAACAAACAATGGACTTGAGAATGTGGTATATTCGGCAAGAAATTCACGTGCAAAAAAAAAAAAAATGTGCGTAAATTGTGCATTATGGGATTGATTACTCTCAATGTTTATAAGAGACAGAGGAAAAGTAATCCCTTCCCAATTTTGATCTAGTCCACATGCAATAATTCCCCCGTATGGCAAAAGATATGTTTGTCTTGCAGACCAAAAGTCAAACTATTCCAGAAATTGCACATTCTGGATCTTGTGCCATATTTTGAAACAATGTTTGAAACTGCAGTTTGGCCAATTTTCCTTGCTCCAAAATAGAACGAGTCACTGTTTGCCGTGATATAGTGTAATTATATACCTTGTGTGCAGCGTGAATAGATCTTGCAGCAAAGTTAGCAGCATCACATATAATGTCACATCCAGCCGAAATGGATACTGTTGGTGTGATGTAATTAGTTCAACAACTGTTTTTTTGCCACGCATTTGACAATGTTGGTGGTGGTTTTGTTACTTCCCGCTGCTTGGCTTCAAAAAATCTTTTGATGTTAGTAGAACCACCGGAACCACATTTCATGCTATGCTGTATTGCAACTCCATAACCACTTTGATTAACCCATTTTTCATTAAACAACTTATACCAACTGTATAGCGTATTGCACTTTGCACAGCAAAACAAATGGTGCTAAAATACTTTCAGATATTTTAACTGCTTTAACATCAGCTGTTGAAGTCTTTACAAGATGGAACATCAATCAAGTTGCATTCTCCCCCACTCAACATATTAGCAACAACAGTTTTAGTAAGATCCTGGAACATCAATCAAGTTGCATTCTCCCCCACTCAACATATTAGCAACAACAGTTTTAGTAAGATCCTGGAACATCAATCAAGTGGCATTCTCCCCCACTCAACATATTAGCAACAACAGTTTTAGTAAGATCCTGGAACTCATATTTTTGGCCGGCCATTTTGGGGTACCGTAGGCTTACACAGCCTACACACTCAGTAACACTGTGACTTCAAGTGACTGCCTTCACAAATTATTTGAAATTGGGACTACTATATATACAAAGAATACCATGGACAGCCAGAAAGACCAATGAACAAGTCCTACAAGAAACAAATGAAGATCGTAAACTGATCAGAGACATTAGACGTAGACAGTCACAATTTTTTGGGCATGTTATGAGAAGAAATGATTTGGAGAACTTGGTGACAACTGGTAAGATCGAGGGGAACAGACCAAGGGGAAGACCTAGAAACAAGTATCTGGATGGCTTGGCCTTGTGGCATGGTCGAGACAGAAACACGGAACTGATCCACGACTCTGTTGATCGAGTGAGATGGCAGAACATGACCGCCCACGCTTACCGGCATGGCACATGATGGATGGATGGATATATTTATCTATATATATAAAAGGCGATGTATGTATGTCTGTTATTTATGCGTTCGATAACGGTCCATCCGATTGAGATGAAATTTTCTACATGTTTTCTTTTCATTCCCGTGCAGCCAACTGTCATAGTTTGTTAGTGTACAATCAGCTATTAACTTACTAAAATTTAATATTTTAATATCTTATTCATTTGTATATAGCGAGGGGACTTAACTTATGAAAAGTTATTTCAAGGGGCATAACTTTTAATAGCATTGCTATATATTTTATATATAGATTGTTGCATTGTTTTCAAAGATTTATAAACTCTTTGCCTACAGTTATTTACAGGCATACGAGTTATAATATATAATGATATAATCTTTGAGGCATTTTCATAGTTTTCATAAAAATAATGCATCTATTTAAATAGTGAAAATGTTCTAACTCATCTTTTTATGTTTAAAGAAGTTATCTACAGTCATGTAGGTGATTAAAAACAGTTTTCCTTAAAAATAATGGATGGTGCGTGGAAGGACATTCTTAAGTTACTCTTTTTTTGTTATATGAATTTAATGAGACGCTCCCCGCCAGGAGCTGGGCGAAGCCGGGCCGGGCCAGACAGACAGACAGACAGACAGACAGGCAGGTAGACAGACAGAAAGACAGACAGACAGACAGACAGACAGATCCCCGCCAGGGATTGGGCGAAGCCGGACCGGGTCAGCTAGTAGACTATAAATATAGTACCTAATATTCAACCAAATAAAAATATTGCAATTCAGCAACAAAACAAATTCGATTACAGCAGATTAAAACTAGCTTCGTATTTACACATCGCCAAAGATGCCAATCAACAACTACAGCGACAAAGGCTGATTAGCATGGCGCATTTATTCATTTATCCGGTGTCCCGCCACGAAATAAAGAATTGATACAAATATATAAAGAAAATAGAAGAATAAAAGGCTTTAAAAAGGTTTAAAAAAAATAAAATAAGGGTAGCTCTGACGTAGATCAAGTTGCTATGACATGACTACTGCCCCATGTGTCCCATGGGAAATACAAATGTGTGCTGTCCCATCCCATGGGCCATTTCCCATGGGATTCCCATGGGAATCCCATTCCCATGGACAAGCCTGCAGCTCATCTCACATAATGTGATTTTACGCCTGTGTATTTCTAGAACTGTCATATTTGACATTGGTAATGGAAATGAATAAAGCAATAAAGCATTTGTCAGCTCCTTTATTGTATGCATGTTTATATTTCGATGCTTTAGGACAGGTGCTAAATTGATAGTTGATGGTGCTCGTTTTATATATCCTCGTTTCTACTTCTCTATCTAGCCGACAATCGCCTGTGAACATACTGCCCAGATACTTATACTTTCCGCATAAGAGACTGGTCTACGGGACACTCTTGGACAAGGTGGAGCACTAGGTTATACGCTCCAACCACAGTTACCGGAGAGCAGTTAGTCAGTTGAGGGACTGAACGTGAGAGCAGCCAACGTGTAGTTGTATGTTATGGTCTGCAGTTGGCAACGGTAGACAGCCGATACCCTGATAGAGACACTGGCTACGGACACTGACCGGCGTGGACACTGCCAAGAAGGAAAGCAACGGAGGACTACCTTCTTTACAGAAGTCTATAAACTTGTTGTAGTCAAAGACATTGTGGAGAAGGACTGTTATGGGGTGCAGTGTTTTGCATAGGACAAACCACTGATGATGGGATGGTGATAATGATGGTGACGATGATGATAATGATATTGATGCTAATGATAATGACGATGTTAACGACAGCGATTGTAATGATAATGATGGTAGTGACGATGATGCTAATGATGGTGATGATAATGATAGTAATTATAAGGATGATTATAATGCTAACAATGCTATTGATGATGCTAGTGTTGATAATTATGATGATAATAATGAAAATAATGATGATAATGATGAGGATGTTGATGCTAATGATAATAATGATGATAATGATAATGATCATTATGAAGATTAGGATGATGATAACAATTATGATGATATTAATGATAATAATGATGACGATGATAATACTGATGATGATTACACAATCTTGGAAAGGTGCAAAATCAAGCACTTAGAGTCACCAGGGTGGGAGATGAAATCAACCCCTATAGTGGAGATGGAGAAGATGCGGAGGACACACGCACAGAGAGAACGCAGAAATACGAGAACGCAAATACAAGCAATAGATGTCCCAAGCTTGCCAGGCCGCCAAATGAAGAACAGATTTGAGAACTTAGCTATGGGGCAGTTGAAAAGAAGTAGTTTTATCCAACAGGCCAAACGACTCCGATCTGCCCACAGTTGGTATCCCCCCTGAAAACTATTCCAGAACGAACTCCATGGAAAGAGGAACATAAAGTATCACCACAAATCCAGACAGAAGTAAAAGGAAAATTTGGCAAGGAAGAGCAGTACAATGTACAACGCAGAACAGCCACTCTCAGCTTTCATGATTAAGAATACAATACCCACAGGACCTCTGGATCCGAGTCTACACAGATAGGGTCAGCACAAAATGCAGTTCGAAATGGAGGAGCGGGAGTGTACACAGAATACCCTACTAACATTAGGGACACGGCCAGTGTACCAACAGGAAAATACTGCCATAACTATGATGCTGAAATCCAGGTTATCAAGTTAGCAACAGTTGCATTAATGAATACCAACCATGGTACACAGCCTGTGATGATATTTACAAATGCAAAATCAGTACTTGAGGCGCCCCTGTCTGGGAAATTGCCAGTACCACTGCACTACTTTCTGAACTTAGCAGTCAGCGGTCACGTGGTTCATGAAAATATCTCCACGCCAAGGGGGAATGTGAACCGGAGACTACTGAACCATTAGGCTAACCCGCTAGCTATATTATTTCACGGCTTTATCCCGCTAGATGGTATCTATAGTTACTTTTTATCTCCCTTTACAAAGCACCACACGGTTGCCAATTTCAGCCAATGGGAAAATTGTTATTTCGTTATATCTAGGATAATCCCTACTCTTTGATAGAGTAGATAGAAATAAGCTGTGGGAAATCTTTAAACAATATGAAGTACACATCTAACAAACGCATGAAGAAGCGTATATAACAATAATGAATGCACGGTAAGAACAAACGGAGGACACCCAGAACTCTTCACCACAAGATTCGGAGTTATGTCCTCTCTCTCTCTTACCTCACCCCCCCCCCCCCCCCCCCCCCCCCCCCCCCCCACCCCCACCCACCCACCCCCCCCCCTCCCCCGTCTCTCTCTTCTCTCTCTCTCCCTCCCTCCCCTCGCTCGCTCTCCTCTCTCGCCCACCCGCCCCACCCACCTCCCTTTTGTTCACACCCTCACCATAGACAGCATATGTAAAGAAACCGCCAAAAGATGACCGCAACAACACCGCAATAAGAACAAGACCTCCAGAGCGTTGAAGAACCAACGGCAAATTAACCATCTAAAGAACTCCTATTTACGGACGATCAAACACTAACAGCAAAATCAAAAGCCGAATATATAAGCAGTCCACATAAATAGTCTAAACGAAGTTTGTAAGGAACATAATATGAAAGTTAGCATTAGTAATACGAAGGTAATGACTATAACAAAAGATGAAACAACAACAACAACAACAACAACAACAACAACAACAACAACAACAACAACAACAACAACAACAATTAATCTAAAACAACATCCCCCGAAACAAGTAAAGAGCTTCAAGTACGTCCCCTCCCCCCAATATCCTTTATAGGACATCGCAGTCAACACCAGCATTTCTACCGTTGTGATCTCTTGGCAAGTTTACGTTCAGTAGTTTGTCATTGCTTTCTGAGCGACCGGCACCGATACCAACGCAAAACCAGCGCAACGCGGTCTGCTGCCAAATCGCGCGGAGATGTGTTTCGAACGCGGGTATACGGGATTACGAACCGCGTCCGTAACTCCCTCGACATAGAGACCGGCTTCAAGTACTTAGGAAGTATAATATCAACTAATGGCAGATCAGAAGTCGAGACAAATGGCACCAATGCTAAAGAACAAACACCTATTGGTGGATACTGAAAAAAAAAAAAAACACACACACACACTCTACTATACAATCTTCCTATCAACTCTATGCTACCAATGCCAAACCTGGACAATGACAGAAAAAGAGAAAAGAAAAATTACAACAGAATTGAGATCCTTGAGGAGGGTACTCAATGTATCAAGAAGAAAGAAAATCAGAAATTAAGAATTCAGGACTAAAGGTGGGGTTATAACAGCGGTAGATTCAATTAGAAAACAGTAAGTTAAATGGTTCGGCCATATAACTAGGCTACCAGCTGACTGTATACCATAACAAGCAATGATGTATAGACCAAACAGTACCAGAAGAAGTAACCGACCATGTCAACGATGGATAGAGAGAATAACAGAGTCCATGGGAATCTCGATATATGAAGCCCCAACATGGGCACTCTCCTCTGGCTATGCTTCACCTCGACACCGCAAGGTACAAGAGGAACAAGGTAGATGAGATGAGATGAGTCCCAGTTTCTCCACATGGGAAAAATATCAGCGACTACGTAATTAATATTGCAGCCAAAGTATTATTAGTTTGTCCACTTCATATGAACTATGCTGTATGCACCTGACGAGATGCAGGGAAATATTCATCCATCCATCCATCCATCATGTACCCTGCTGATAAGCGTGGGCTGCCATGTTTTGCCATCTCACTCGATCACCAGAGTCGCGGATCAGCTCAGTGTTCCTGTCTTGACCATGCCATGTGGCCAAGCCAACCAGGTGTTTACTTCTCGGTCTTCCCCTTGGTCTGTTCCCTTCGATCTTGCCAGTTGTCACCAAGTTCTCAAATCCATTTCTTCTCATAACATGCCCACAAAATTTGTGACTGTCGACGTCTAATGTCTCTAATCAGTTTACGATCTTCATTTGTTTCTTGAAGGACTTGTTCATTGGTTTTTCTGTCTGTCCATGGTATTCTTTGCATTTTCCTCAGAAACCACATTTACACAACCATCAAATGTTTTTCAGCTTGTTTGCTCATTATCCACGCTTCACATCCATACAAAAGTATAGATCCTATGTAGCACTTCAATACCCTTTTTCTCGTTTCAATTGATATCTTTTTATTGGTCAGTATGTTTTTCATCTTGCAAAAGACTACCTTCGCAATGGCAATTCTTGTTCTAATCTCTTCAAGGCATCTCCCATCAGATGTTATGACTGTTCCGAGATAACTTTACCGATTAACTTGCTTAAGAATATGCCCATTTACTCGTATATCACAATGCGGTATTTCTTTCTTCCCAGTGACGACCATAACCTATGTCTTTTTACAATTTAATTCCAACCCCAGCTGCTCACTGTGTACAACAACCGCATCTACTAATTGTTGCAGATCCTGCGCATTGTCTGCAATCAATACTGTATCATCTGCATATCTAATGTTATTGATGTATCGTACCCCAATGTTGATTCATTCCATATCTTCTATACTTCTGAAAATATTTTCACTGTACACGGGAAAAAAGATCTGGAGACAATACACATTCTTGTCTCACTAGGCTGATATTGACCTACATCATTATCAATTCGGATGGCAGCTTGTTGTTTCCAATATATGTTTTTTATAAGTCTAATGTCTTTCCCATCAATTTGTAGATCTGCAAGCATCCTTATTACAGCGAAACATGCCAGGCAATAAATCGTGCAATATCTTCTTTATGGACGCCAGTGTTTAAAATAGTCCCATTTGTCAAGCGCAAACCTACAATGTCTTGGCAATGTTGTATCACGGAATCGCCGTGCAAACACGCCAGCAAATTGATATGTGAATGAGAAAATACCGGCTTCATGTAGTTACTGGTAAACTAATTACAGTGTAATTACATACTTCAAAGTAAACGGGTGTTGTGTGGCAGATGGTCGTCATGCCAACGAATGACAGAGTAACTAGACACTCCGAAGTTAACGGGTACAGGAAACACAACAACAACACTGAGGTGCGTGTAGCCAAGTGGTTACGTGCCTGCTTCCCGCTCTGGCGACTGTGGGTTCGATTCTGGTCTTCGTTATTCCCTTCACAAGTGCAATTTCTCAGAGATTCCCGGTGGTCGCCTCTGAAGCTACGGAGTTCGTGTTTTGCGTGACCTTCTCGACAAGCCGCCTGGCCGAAAGAGACCGAGACACAAAGGATTAAAACCCGGTGGGATCCTCTATCATTTATACGCATTTAAATCCCCCCCAAATCCGCCCCCCCTCCCACTAGACAACAACTTGAGTATAATTTCTGCCAATTTGTGATAAATTTTCTGCCAAGAAGGTAAAACTTACGATGCTTCTGCGTTCATCCGGAGTGTTATTTTTCCTTCCCAGATGCAATTGCGTTGTGTCTGTTTAATTGCGCCTTTAGGCCGACACATCCGACTTCTGAGAGTGGTTGTTGACCGGATTAACCTTCCCAGGTACTCACCATGCTATTTATCATTCCTCAACAGAGGAATGATAATTTATGCAAAATTGCGACTGCACTAGCCAGGCGGCTCTAATTCATCAGGCTCAAGACCCCCAAGGTACTATAGGCAGCAGATGTCAGTGACAGCGAAATGGCCCAAGATCCGGATGTTGCCACATAATGTAGGGTTTCGTTTTTAAAAAAACGTATAGATTATCAGAGAAGCGAACTCGCGCCACAATGTAAGAGGCGGGCTCTTTGACCCCGGCCACCCGGTATCCTCTAGAGTCTAGAGAGTTGAGCTGAATAAAGAACCTACATCACAGCACTTGGAACATTCCCATACGTACTTCGTCCGTATCTGCAACAGTCAGCGAAGAGTCCCAATGCTAATGGAAGCAGTGGCAGTCTAACCCCCCCCCCCCCCCCCCCCTCGATCATACCATTACCCCCGCCCCGTTCAACCTAGAGAGAAGTTATATTAGTTTCCATCCTTGGCTCATATTAACAATCCGGTGACTGAGTCAGCCACAAATAACAGCTGTCCACGGTTTCAGCAACATGGGATATTAATTTTAAGGTGGTTGGTGTCCAAGTACGGTAAGGATTATGGTCCTTCTGACCTTTTCTCGGGGCTTTGAGTGTCGGAAATTTTCTATGGACAGACTCAACATAATAAAACGTTGGTATTATGTCCCTTATGGTATGAAACTATAACATTATATACAGCAATAAGATAGAGCCAGACAGCTGTCTTTGGTCATGTGATGAGAAGAAAGACGCCGGAGAACATTGTGACAACTGGAAAGATCGAGGGGAAGAGAGGCAGAGGCAGACCAAGAGAAATGATGCTGGACGGATTGAGACGGTGGCATGGAGGAATATCATCAGCAGAATTGATCCAGAACACCAAAGACCTAGATCCGTGGAGTGCCATGAACGCCTACGCCAGATAGCGGGACACTTGATGTTAATGATTATATTTTTGTTGGTTTATTCAATTTATACATACAATTCAGACATACACATTTTAACATGTACACAGAAAAACAAACATTATGTTGAAATATAGCCATATAAGTTACTGATAACTTTATTCCAACGAAGAAATTGTGTGGGAAATTTTATTTCAATTACTTCCCTTGCCTCGTCAGCCAGAAACAGCTCGTCTTCGATACTGTAAACCTCCCACGTACAAAAACCCCTTTCAAATTAATATAGGAAATGTGATTGACTCCGTCACAGGATTATTAGTCTGAGACTGGGATGGGTCCTAATTTTAACTTCTCTTCTGGGGTTGAACAGGATAAGGGTAATGGGAAAACGACACGTAAAACTGCAGACACAAATATAAACAATGGTATCATTACACAGACTGTCTGATGTTTTAACAGGATAACACAGACTATCTGTACACAGGACATAATACAGGACATAACACAGGACATAACACAGGACATAACACAGGACAAAACACATGACATAACACAGGACGCAACACAGGAATAGCATGCTGAGATACTACAAGTTCAAGAAACTAAAGTTAGGAGACACTAATGATTTTAACTGTGGAGAGGGTGCAATGACAGCTGAGTATTTTCTGCTAAGACTATACGCAGTTTACAAAATATACGTGGCCCACTATCGCTACATTTCAGACAGACTATATGGTGATGTCCACTACCTCGAGTTGACTACTTAGAATAATAATAATAATAATTCATGCATTCAGTTGCATGTCTTTTGCAGAACCTCGCTCCCATAACACCCTTCCGGAAAACTCCTCGATCATTAGCAAGATGTCCTGCGTCCGATACACCCATCTGGAGATCATCTGCCACACCCTGCACCCCACTTCTCTTTGGTCTTCCTCTCTTCCCGGATATATACCCCTCCATTGTTCTCTCCAAACTTTCGCGACGTTTCAAGTGACCAAAATATTCCAATTTTCTTTGGTTTATGGTCATTAGTAGCCAACCTTCTTCGGTATTCAGATCTTGTCGTATATATGCATTTGTTTTTTCTGTATCCAGGATATTCCAAGAACCCGTCTGTAACATTTATATTCCAAGGCGCTGTTCAGCTTGTTTAATAAGTGTCCAGGTCTCATAGGCGTATGTTGCAAGGGAAAGATGCATGCTCTTACAGATCTAATTTGTGTAGGTCTAACTGTCTCACGCCACAATTTATTCAGTTGTTTTAGTTTTTGAATGGCAATAGATATTCACCTTTTAATTTCTTTCATTGTGTCACCGTTGTTGGTAATCAATGACCCAAGATATTCAAAATTTTCCACCACCTCCAATTTTTCCTCATTAACATATATTTCTTTCTCCATAGTAGTTGTATCTGTATGCATTATCTTTGTCTTTGCTATGCTAAGATATAAGTTGCAATTTTCACCATTCTTTTGTGTTGAGGTTATTAGTTAATAATAATAGTAATAGAAACAATAATAATATTAATATTAATAATAATACTCATTATTACTCCCCCGATGTGTCTCCACCTTGCCGCGGTGGGGGAGCTTGTGTGTCCCTCTGACCCCATGTGCTTGCCGATGGATGAAAACTACATATCGGACAGCTTATGGGATAGGGGCCAGACTAAGAGAGACACAACCTGCTACTCTGCGGGTTAGACTGAGGTGAGGATAACAGTCAGAAGTTTAAATCAGACGCACGAAGGCAGAATTCTTGGTCCGGACAAAACACTTAAGGCTCCCTGTCGAGGGCTGTGGCTGAATGCCTCTAAGCCACAAACCCTCGGATCTGAGAGCCGGGCCAATACCCTCCTACCGAAAAATAGAGGCGTGATACTGAGCAAGCTACATGCTCAGGTCTGATACAAGTTCGAAGGCTCTCAGCTGGGGATATGAGAGATCCCCGGATGAGAGGGCCAGGCCGTTTCTCGTTCACTGCTGCACGAAGGTAAGGTGCTGAGCCGGCAGCACATGTAGCCTACCTCGTGAGCGAGTACAAAAAGTCAGAAAAGTGCCCCAGTCGAAGGAAATGGTTACGAAAACTGTCTGTATCTAACTCATAGAGAGTGTAGACAAAAGTGGAAGAACGTCTCAATGACGCGAAATGGAACGCACGGCGAGCAAACCTATTGCGTTGTCCGAAGTCAAAGATAAAAGCTTACCGAGTGGATGTCGCTCGCAGTCTGACCGCTCCTGGTGTGTGCTTGAGCGATCAGTGGCAAGCGAGACTCCCAACACATGGAAGTGAGGAACTAAAGCAGCCATGAGCAGGACGTGCAACTCCTCGGGTGTGCCCAGTCTCAGAGCAACATGTGCCGGCTCTGCAATTATGGAAGCCTCCTTAGATAGCGAGGGAATGCCCATGGTCTGCCCCTGCCTTCCCTTGAGGGCCGACCGTTGATCGTTCTATCTTGACCAGCTGAGATGTTGGCGACATCACAACAGTCTAACGTGCATCGAAACCAGAGGAAGGCTAACCTCATTAAAAAATGCCCGCCAGAAGTCGGAAGTGTCGTCCTACGGGTGGCAACTAAAAAATTGACACTACGCAATTACGTCCGAGTGAAATGTCTCGTCCGAATGTCTCTCGTGCTGGGAACAGCTCTGACTACCTAGTTTCCGAATGCCGCTCTTGTTCGGAACAGCTCTGACTAGGTAGTTTTCCGAATGTCTGTCGTGCCTGGAAGAGCTCTGACGGGCGCAACGACAAGCACATGTCCGAAAACTCGCTGAGTGGATACCGTCTGCAAACTTGTCTGGTTTGTGCAGGAATGGCCCGGGGCAAACGAAATGACCAATATATGGAAGTGAGGATTTAAAGCAGCCATGAGCAGGACGTGACGATTTCCCTCGGTGAGCCCAGAATCAGGGCGCTATGTGTCGGCCCTGCAACTATGGAAGCAACCTTGGATGGCGGAAAATGCTATGGACTGTCCCTGTCTTCCTTTGAGGGATGACCGTTGTCTTCGACCGTTCAACCTTGGCCAGCTGGGCTGTAGATGGCACCACAAAAGTGAGAGTCTCCCAGGTATGCTACCTGGTCAAAAAAGCACGCTATCGTCGGATGTGTTGGCCTACGGGTTTCGGCCCAAGGGCGCATAACTGACACACCGCAATCACATCTGAAAAAACACTCCGGATGAACGAAAAGAAGAAGAAGATACTCATTATTATAATATTGTGAATAATAATAATTATAATAATGGTGGTAATAATAATAATAATAATAATAATAATAATAATAATAATAATAATAATAATAATAATAATAATAATAATAATAATAATAATAAGAAGAAGAAGAAGAAGAAGAAGAAGAAGAGAAAGGAAAGAAGGAACAAAAGAAATTTAGTTTCAAAAGGTCGCAAAACTGCCCACAGAGGCCCGTCTTACGTTCGGCCTTTTTATCAACTCATCTTTGACACATCCATCATATGGTATGTATTATGTATGTTACATTCACGTAAACAGGCAGAGTAATGCGAGTATCGAACATATAAGCTATACGTATTAAATGTTTCCAGACACGAAAACATAAATTCAGTACACACAAGTACACAACACAAACATATATGCAACGCACACACCCACCACGCATATATATATATATATATATATATATATATATATATATATATATATATATATATATATATATATATATATATATATAAAAGGCAATGTGTATCCGGATGTATTTGATGCGTTCGCGAACGGTCCATCCGATTGAGATGAAATTTTCTACATGCTTTCTTTTCATTCCCGTGCAGCCAACTGTCATAGTTTGTTAGTGTACAAACAGCTATTTACTTACTAAAATTTAATATTTTAATTTACATTATCATTTATATATAGCGAGGGGATTTAACTCAAGAAAAGTTATATCAAGGGGCATAACTTTTAATAGCATTGCTATATATTTTATATATAGATTGTTGCATTGTTATCAAAGGTTTATAAACTCTTTTTCTACAGTTATTTACAGGCATGTGCGTTATAATAAATAATGATATAATCTTTAAGGTATTTTCAAAGTTTTCATAAAAATAATGCATCTATTTAAATAGTGAAAATTTTCTAACTCATCTTTTTATGTTTAAAAAGGTTATCTACAGTCATGTAAGTGATTAAAAACAGTTTTCATTAAAAATAATGGATGGTGTGTGGAAGGACATTCTTAAGTTAATTTTTTTTTTGTTATATGAATTTAATGAGACGCTCCTCGCCAGGAGCTGGGTGAAGCCGCGCCGGGTCAGATAGATAGACAGACAGACAGACAGATAGTCGGGAACGGGAGCTTATATGAATACTTATATGAATTAAATTAGATGCTCCCCACCAGAGGCTGGGCGAAGCCGGGCCGGGTCAAACAGACAGACAGACAGACAGACAGACAGATAGACAGACATACATATAGTTGGGAACGGGAGCTTATATGACTACTTATATGAATTAAATGAGATGATCCCCACCAGAGACTGGATGAAGCCGGGTCGGGTCAGACAGACAGACAGACAGACAGACAGACAGACAGACAGACAGACAGACAGATAGACAGATAGATAGATCCCCGCCAGGGCCTGGACGAAGCCGGGCCGGGTCAGCTAGTGTATATATATATATATATAAACACAGACAACACATACCTACCTATCTACATACCTACCTACCTACCTACCTATATGCATACGCAGATATTCACTCATACACCCACGTACGCAATGCATCCATTCATACATACGGCCACACACACACACATCAACACACCCTCTCACACTCACACACTCAGACACCCAAACACACGCACACTAACACACCAACACACATATCTACACACACAACCCAGTTTATCTGGAGAACGTATTAGAACATACATCGCCGACACAACTTGAATTGAAACAAACTTAAAGAAAGCAACAAGAACTGACTCTATGCCACCAAAAACCTGTTGAAATTTTTGTGTTGAAAACACTTTCTGAAGTCCAACCAGGCAGTCTGCTAGCAGTTACCGGGCACGATTTCATTGACACTAAGCAAATATACCCGTGTCAAGCACACGGGATATGCCAAAATGGCTTTCTCGAAGACGGATGAACTAATTATACCTTTGGTCTCAACGAACGGAAAAGGAAACAAGAGATGGGTGAAATAGTTGCAGAGATGAACGATGAAAGGGGAAGAAATTAAATTTTTTTAAACCAGAAAAATTTAAGGAAATATAACACACTAACGTGCAAATACTGTATCTTTTTTTTACAAGTACGGTAGATTTTGCTCGCCGTGATCTCGAACGTAATTCACACACGTACCATAATACTATTGCTTTCACACAATCCTGTATGATAATGGTAATATAAGTAATTAGATATATACTATTCAACACTAATGTTTCCGTGAGAAGGTGTAATACATTTAATAATCTGCACTTCATCTCTGACCCGTAAATTATATACCGCATATAAACAAACTTTAAAATCTGTGTACAATCTCCAGAAATAATTTTTTTTTGTTTTGTTGGGTGGACATAATGATAAGGTTATATGCGAAATCTCATCATTTTCCCTCAGTTGGTTACTGAGATATGGAATTTTATATTGGGGCAGACAAAAGTAAACAGATTTTTGAGTGAGAGTTAGCTTTTCCTACAGCAAGTGTCCCTCGCAATCAGGCGAACCCTCTTCGACTTCTGAGGTACTTGTAATTCACGTCCCAAAGTCAAGGACAAGAAGTTAACATTAAAGTCTAACTGTGGAATTTGCATTTGAATTTACAAAGAAAAGCTAATAATAATACTGTAATTATAGTAATAGTGCACTAGAAGCTGGCACAGTAAAAGTGAATACACAAAATGTGAGTACAGTAAGTGCTGGAAAAGTAAAATCTGGTACAGTAAAAGTGAGTACAGTAAAAGGTGTTACAGTAAAAGTGAGTACAGTAAAAGTGAGTACAGTAAAAGTGAGTACAGTAAAAGCTGGTACAGTAAAAGTGAGTACAGTAAAAGCTGGTACAGTAAAAGTGAGTACAGTAAAAGTGAGTACAGTAAAAGCTGGTACAGTAAAAGTGAGTTCAGTAAAAGCTGGTACAGTAAAAGTGAGTACAGTAAAAACTGGTACAGTAAAAGTGAGTTCAGTAAAAGGTGGCACAGTAATAGTTAGTACAGTAAAAGGTGGCACAGTAATAGTTAGTACAGTAAAAGCTGGTACAGTGAAAGTGAGTACACTAAATGTGAGTACAGAAAGTGCTGGAAAAGTAAAAGCTGGTACAGTAAAAGTGAGTACAGTAAAAGCTGGTACAGTAAAAGTGAGTTCAGTAAAAGTTGGTACAGTAAAAGTGAGTACAGTAAAAGCTGGTACAGTAAAAGTGAGTTCAGTAAAAGCTGGTACAGTAAAAGTGAGTACAGTAAAAGCTGGTACAGTAAAAGTGAGTTCAGTAAAAGGTGGCACAGTAATAGTTAGTACAGTAAAAGCTGGTACAGTGAAAGTGAGAACACTAAATGTGAGCACAGAAAGTGCTGGAAAAGAAAAAGCTGGTACAGTAAAAGTGAGTGCAATAAAAGCTGGTACAGTAAGAGTGAGTGCAGTAAAAGCTGGTACAGTAAGAGTGAGTGCAGTAAAAGCTGGTACAGTAAACGTGAGTACAGTAAAAGTTGGTACAGTAAAAGTGAGTACAGTAAAAGCTGGTACAGTAAAAGTGAGTACAGTAAAAGCTGGCACAGTAAAAGTGATTACAGTAAAAGCTGGTATAGTAAAAGTGAGTACAATAAAAGCTGGTACAGTAAAAGAAAGTACAGTAAAAGCTGGTACAGTAAACGTGAGTACAGTAAAAGCCGGTACAGTAAAAGTGAGTACACTAAATGTGAGTACAGTAAGTGCTGGAAAAGTAAAAGCTAGTACAGTAAGAGTGAGTACAGTAAAAGCTGGTACAGTAAACGTGAGTACAATAAAAGCTGGTACAGTAAAAGCTGGTACAGTAAAAGTGAGTACAGTAAAAGCTGGTACAGTAAAAGTGAGTACAGTAAAAGCTGGTACAGTAAAAGCTGGTACAGTAAAAGCTGGTACAGCAATAGTGAGTACAGTAAATGTGAGTACAGTAAGTTCTGGTACAGTAAAAGCTGGTACAGTAAAAGTGAGTACAGTAA
>JACEFZ010004937.1:0-232773 GCA_014155875.1 Cepaea nemoralis | reverse complement strand
TGAAACCAACCTTCTGGGCGTGTGTGTGTGCGTGTACGCACGTGCGTGTGTGTGTGTGCGTGTTGGTGTGAGCGATAGGGTAGAGAGAGAGAGAGAGAAGAGAGAGAGTCTGTGTGTTTTTCTGTTTGTTTCCCCCAAGATGACCATCGTACTCACGAACGATGTTAACGAAGTTGTACACATGTAGAATAATCTATCTGCACTGACCTCCAGTAATGAAGGTTAAGTCCTGGACATTGCCGGCACTTGGAGCAGCCTCGTGTGGTGTCGGTGAGCCCTGTACTTTTCTCCCAGTTCGTGTGTCCATTGGCGTTGACAGCGCTAGTGTAATCCTGAAGATCAGATGCAATGATGGTGATAGTGAAATCGGGCAAATGAACAGGTTACAAGTATTTCAGAGATGCTTGGATAAATGGGTGGATGCGAGTGTGTGCTGATTGATTGGACAGATTAACGGATGGTTGGAAAGTAGGATGAATGGATACATATATGGATGGATGGGTAGACGAGACGGTTGCACGTTTTTAATAAGCGAGCGGATGAATAACTGTGTTGTTTGGAGAATAGATACTAGATTAATGGACCGGAAAGTGAATCAATGCAGAGAAAGAATTTCAACGCGTGGATAGGGATGAATGGATGATAGGAAGATAAATGTAGAATGAATGGGTGCACGTGCGTAAGCAGGAGTGTATAGAAAGGAAAGTGCATGAACATACAATCAGTGCATAGTTGGATAGTTGATGGAATTGAGTGGATAGCACTAATACATTGCTGCTATTGTTGTGCGGCACACCACCCCCAGTATTCTAATACCGGTTGTTTATAAAGTATCACTACACTGTGTATGCAAAACAAATTTGACAAAAATTGTTTCTTCCGTTGATAACACCATTCTGTTATAGAGTGCAAAGAATTACTCCAGCACACGACAGCCATTCGCTGCATATTGAATTCACTATGGACTGTGGGGCACATTTTTTATGACATCATGTACTTCATTTTTCAGATTTGTTCTACATACAAAGTGTAGTGAGACTTTACTACAAACACACGGTAAAAGCTAAAGGAATTGGCGATCGGCTATGACCTTTTCCCCATCTCGTGGGTCAAGCGGCTAACTCAATCCCAAATGGCACGCTGATACCGAAACACAAATGGACACAAAATATAAGTAGGGAGCTTGTCAAAGTCAAAGCCACATTACTGATACAATGCAAACGTTTCGGCCAAAGTCTTTATCAAGAGGGAGGAAGAGAAGTGAACACATATATCATCATTATCAGTGCCTTGAGGGCTGGCGTGTGCAATCATGCTTCTCCACAAATTGCGATCTTCGACGGAATGGATCAATTCATGTTTTGACTCCTTCCCGTGGCACAACACAAGACTGTCAAGGATTTTCTCTCGCTGTCTTTCTCAACCTCTTTTCTCCCAAATATTTCCAGTTGTCAAAATATGCTCCGGTTTTTGTCTGCTTACAATGTGGCTAAAATGATGATTGTCCCGTTTCTGATGACTTGTGATAGGTTATCTTTGCCTCTTAGCCTCCCTCAAAATGTCCAGATTGCTTATTTTGGTTGTCCAACTAATTTTCAACATTCTTCTACTAAACCACATCTCCGAGGCTTTTAGGAATTTTTTGCCCAGGATTCGCAGCCATATTGTAAAACTGGTTCTATGTAACATGCAGAAATTATTTTTCTAACTTCCAATGACAAAGACTTATTGCATTAAATGTTTATTTGATAAAATGCAGTTTTTGCTTGTCCTCTTCTATTCTTTATCTCAGTGATGCATCTTCCATCTGATGTTACCCACGTGCCTAGATATCTGACTTTCTACACTTACCCCAAAATAATACCCATTACTTCAACTGTATATTTATCTCACCCCCCCCCCCCCCCCCCCAAAAAAAAAAAAACATATTTTAAAAATATCCTTTGCAATATGGTTGCGATCATTCCCAACCAAAGATGAGACTCTAGGTAATTCTACGTTCGGTAGTTTGTCATTGCTTCCTAGACGAGAAATCAACATTAAATTCCAACTGAACGGTATAGAGAGTAAACTCCCTACCCTACCGTCAGCGCACTGGAAGTCTGCGCGCAAGCGCATTAAAACCCGCGGGCACTTAGACCTCTCATACATAGCTGCAGAATTGAAATATCACAAATAAGTAAATAATGCGTTTCAACGAATGACTCAAAGAAAGTCTTAAGTTCGGGAAACTAAACAACAGAAAAAGCTCCATCCAAGGATACTAGTGTGCTCTCCACGTCAACGTCCCTCTCGGTGCTAATTGTTGTGACTGTCTTACAATCTCGCTATGTCCAATTACTCTAGCTCAGTGGTTCTCAACCTTTTTTGATCCATTCCCCCTTTACCATTTGTTCAGAACGTCATCCCCCCCCCCTTTCGAATTTCCTCCCTATATATTCCCCCCCCTCCCACCCTTACACAGTATACATAAAAATGGAAGCTAAATTTAATTACACACACTAGAACAAGTCTAGACATCTACATAAAACGTGATTTGCGGGTCTACTTACGTTATAAAACGAATTTCATTAGGGCGAGAAGTACAGAACCGTAAAATTTAGAGGGAAAAACAATATCAAGTAACTGGTTCTTGTATTAATGCGATCTTGAAATAATCTTAATTCTCCCCCCCCCCCCCCCCCGGAAACCCTAAAATTCTCCCCTGAGGAGGGGGGGGGGGAATTCCCCACCGGTTGAGAACCACTGCTCTAGGTGTTCTAATACACACAAATACAAATGACTGAGGAAATCTTGACACCACTTATATAGCACTTGGAGATCGGCGTGGCTGGAAGGTTTTACGCGCTTAACTTTTATATTAGATAGTGAAATGTTAACTTACCCGTATCGTTGGATCGTCAGCGACTTCGGAAGTTTTGAAGTTGGTTCTTGGAAATACGCGACGCCTGATAGGTTCCGTGACCGGAGGAAACGACTGACCTCCTGCAGCCATGGTTTTGTAATATATGCAGTGTTTCCAGCTACGCCTTATTTTCGCCTTCTTTGATTCAGTAAAATGTTTCCTTCGTCACATGTTCTACTTCCGATAGCATGATATGCATTTCTAAGGCTGTTACCTCTGTATCATTCTATAATTCTGATTATCGGTTGTCAGTACTTGTAAGCTGCATTCGATTGTCGCATTTTATTATTCTGATTGGCGTTTGTAATATTTGCCAGGTGAAGTCATTTGCTGCATTCTATATTTCACTAAAAGTCGTCGACGTTTTAATGTACATTCTCTTTTAACGTTGCATAATTTTGAAGAACACACATATCTATGTAAAAGAACATTTTTGTGTCACATTCTATAATTCAGTGTAGTAATATCGGTGTTTATCAGGCACAATTCTTGTTAACATTGTATAATATAATTAACACTTATCTCCATTCTATAATTCAGAATATCATCAGTTTCTTGGAGACACAAGTAGAATAATTCAAAGTAAATCAGCTTCCGCGAGGTTTATTCCTTAAACAAATTACACATATGAGAATAAGGTAGTTAGTATCTGTTTACTTTATTCCTTTTGTCAAATTTTATAATTCAAACCAATGCCAGTAAGATGGTTAATGTTTATTCCTTAAAAAATACTATAAATTAAATTAAAGTCAGCTTCTGTGGAGTTTATTCCTTCATCAAATCCTATAATTCAGAACACCTTCAGTATCTTTAATGTGTATTATTTAAACAAATTATATAATTCAGAATAAATGCAGTATATGTAATGTGTATTCCGTAAACAAATAATATTCAGAACAAATTCAGTATCTATGAGGTACATTCCTTGTCAAATGCTACAATTCAGAAGAACGGTATTATCAGTCATGCTTATTCCTTTGACATATTCAATAACTATGAAGAACGTTATTAGTCGTGACACACACATTCTACAGCTCTGACTAAAAACGCACGCTTGCTCAAGGTGCACAGCCAATATCAGTGATCACACTAGTTCACGATTATTGACTGGTGAAAACGTGCATTGTCATATCAACATTTTATATATATATATATATATATATATATATATATATATATATATATATATATATATATATATATATATATATATATATATAAAGAGACTGTATGTGTGTGGTTGGGTATGTATTTGCTGCGTTCGCGAACGGTCCATCCGATTGAGATGAAATTTTCTACACGTATTCCTTTCATTCCTGTGCAACCGACTGTAATAGTTTCTTAGTGTAAAATCGGCTACTTACTTACTATAATTTCATTTTGTAATTACATGACTTAACATAAGAAATATTCTATAAAGGGACATAACTTTTAGTAGCATTTATATATCTTAGGTTAAGTCCCCTGGCTATAGATAGCTATATAAATAAATAGATACATAGATAGATAGATCTGACCCGATAGATAGAGAGGGTGGGATAGACGGAGTGAGAAACGGACGGGCAGGCAGGCAGACAGACAGATAGATAGATATACAGATAGATAGACAGACAGACAGCCGGGTCGACAGACAGACAGACAGACAGACAGACAGACAGACAGTCGGGAACGGGAACTTATATGACTACTTATATGAATTAAATTAGACGCTCCCCACCAGGGACTGGGTGAAGCCAGGCCGGGTCAGACAGACAGATAGACAGACAGACAGACAGATAGTCGGGAACGGCAGCTTATATGACTACTTATATGAATTAAATGAGATGCTCCCCACCAGGAGCTGGGCGAAGCCGGGTCGGGTCAGACAGACAGACAGATAGACAAACAAGCAGATAGATAGATAGACAGACAGACAGACAGACAGACAGACAGACAGACAGACAGACAGACAGACAGACAGACAGACAGACAGACAGACAGATAGATAGATAGATAGATAGATAGATAGATAGATAGATAGATAGATAGATAGATAGATAGATAGATAGATAGATATATAGATAGATAGATAGATCCCCGTCAGGACCTGGGCGAAGCCGGGCCGGGTCAGCTAGTATATAAATATATCTGTTCAACCCTGTTGTACAGTCGTGAGCCTTAATCGGGGCGAATATCACTAACTTGAAGTAGACAACTAAATCTGGAAATCAGCATGGCCGAATTGATAAGAGCAAACATCCGGTGTGCTGATGCGGAGGTAGCGGGTTCAACCCCTACACCGGTTAGTTGGACCTAAATACTGACTTCTAGTCCTTGACTTAGGGACGTAAATTACAAGTACCTCTGAAGTCGGAGTAGGTTCGACTGATGGCGAGGGACACACTGGTAATAGGGAAAGCTAATCCACGCGCAAAATAAGTCCAATGCACTAGACGTAGTAGCATATGTAAGGAATGTACTTAAATTCAAAGCGAGCGTACGCAATAAACAAAAATAAACGAAGTCAGAACTTACATGAAAATCAAGTAGCTATCAAAAATTGGATAATAAATCTAGGTACAGCGAGAAAAGGAATGAAGCAAGGATGTTTATTATCGCCAAGCCTGTTCGATGCTTATGAGAAGAAAATGATAGATGATACGACTAGAAATCATCACTTGGTGATTACAATCAATGGTGAGCGAAAATGTGCCATCAAGTTTGCACATGAGAAAACTACCTTATGAGAAATGTAAAGTCAGCACACAAATTGTTCTCCAAAATTAGAGACAAAAGTTAAATATTTGGAGCGAAGATAAATGCTAGTAAAACAAACATAATGTTAATTGTCAAATAACTTTAAATGACGAATGTTAACATTAAGGGAAAGACAGTTGGAATAAATTGCAACGTTTTCCTGTCTAGACCAAATCATTACAGGGGATGCTCATCATCATCATGTGCCGTGGCGATAAGCGTGGGCAGTCATGGAAGCCATCGCATATGATCACCAGTCTTAGATAAGCTCTGTGTTCTTCTCTTCTCCACTTGCTCTTTCCCAATCAGTTTTGCCAGTTGTCACTATGTTTTCTAGTTTATTTCTCTTCATAATGTGCCCACAAAATTGTTATTTCTACGTCGTTTCTCTAATCAATTTACGGTTTTCATCTGTTTCTTGGAGGACTGCCTCATTCTTGTTTCTGTCCGCCCATGGCTTTCCCCCCTCGGGAACCACATCATTTCCCCTTCCATTGGCTGTTTTCATCCGTTATATGATTATGTAAGGATGACAGCTGTTATCAAATAATCAACAAATATTGAAAAATATGTACGATGCTTACAAGCGAAGGCGGTCATGTTTTGCCATCTCACACAATCACCAGAGTCGTGGATCATCTTCGTGTTCTTGTCTCGACTATGCCAGATGGCCAAGCCATCCAGATATTTACTTCTCTGCCTTTCCCTTGTTCTTTACCCCTCTATCTTGCTAAGTTGTCACCAATTTCTCAA
This sequence comes from Cepaea nemoralis, assembly GCA_014155875.1. NCBI lineage: Eukaryota > Metazoa > Mollusca > Gastropoda > Stylommatophora > Helicidae > Cepaea > Cepaea nemoralis. Next base: position 226,379 of record JACEFZ010004937.1, on the reverse strand, counting down.
GTTTATTTCTTCTCAAAACTTCCCCCAAAAATGTTGACTGTCTACGTCTAATTTCTCTAATCAGTTTGCGGCTTTCATATGCTTCTTGTAGAACTTGTTCATTAGTTTTTCTATCTGTCCCTGGTATTCTTTGCATTTTCATCAGCATCAGAAACCACATTTCCACCGCCACCAGATGTTTTTTTTTCGGCTTGTCTGTTCATTGACCATGTTTCACTTCCATACAAACGTGCAGGTTCCATGTAGCATTTCATCACTCTTTATCTCGTTGCAGTAACGTCTTTTTATTGGTCAGTATGTTTCCCATTTTGCAAAAGGCTACCTTTGCCATAGCCATTCTGCCAGCTAGATCCCTTGAAGATATAACTCGCTAGACATGTCTATCATGAACCTAGATGAACAACTATGATATGTAATAGAATGCGACTCCAGCCATAACATCACCCCAGGACTTCGATTTTCATATTAAACGAGCATATGAGGTATGTATTCATTCTCAGATATGCTCTTTGATATTTAAAATGAAATTAGTGACGATAATGATGTGGAAGAATTTAACAGCCAGTCATATATAATGAGTTTCATCTTAGTCTCTAGAACTGGAGCTTAAACAAACTCGATCTCTAGAACTGTAAAATAAACAGGCTCAGTCTCCACAACTGTAAAATAAACAGGCTCAGTCTCCACAACTGTAAAATAAACAGGATCAGCCTCCAGGACTTGAGGTTAAAACGGCTCAGTCTCTAGGACTGTAAAATAAACAGACTCAGTCTCCACAACTGTAAAATAAACAGGCTCAGCCTCAAGGACTGTAAAATAAACAGGCTCAGCCTCAAGCACTGTAAAATAAACAGGCTAAGTCTCAAGGGCTGTAAAATAAACAGGTTCAGTCTCTAGAACCGGACGTTTTAGAGACTTGGAATCTAGGACTGTATGATAAGCAGACTCAATCTCTAGGACTGGAGGTTAATCAGGCTCAGTCTCAAGGACTGTAACATAAACAGGCTCAGTCTCAAGGACTGTAACATAAACAGGCTCAGTCTCAAGGACTGTAAAATAAACAGGCTCAGTCTCAAGGACTGTAAAATAAACAGGCTCAGTCTCAAGGACTGTAACATAAACAGGCTCAGTCTCAAGGACTGTAACATAAACAGGCTCAGTCTCAAGGACTGTAACATAAACAGGCTCAGTCTCAAGGACTGTAACATAAACAGGCTCAGTCTCAAGGACTGTAAAATAAACATGCACAGTCTCAAGGACTGTAACATAAACAGACTCTGTCTCTAGGACTGGAGGTTAATCAGGCTCAGTCTCAAGGACTGTAAAATAAACAGGCTAGGTCTCTAGGACTGGAGGTTAAAAAGGCTTAGTCTCATGAAACTATAAAACAAACAGGCTCAGCCTCTAGGACTGCAGATTAAACAGGCTCAGTTACTAGAACTGTAAAATAAACAGGTTCAGTCAGTCTCTAGGACTGTAGAATAAGCAGGCTCGGTCTCTAAAACTGTAAAACAGATAGAATCGGTTCTAGAGATTTCAAATCTAGGACTGGAGGTTAAACAGACTCAGTCTCTAGAACTGGACGTTGTAGAGACTTGGAATCAGGACTTTAAGAAAAATAGGCTTTCCTTAGAACAGGGCGTTGCAGAGATTTGGAATCTAAAACTGTAAGATAAACAGTCTCTAGCTAGAACCGAACTTTGTAGAGACTCCGAATCTAAGACTTTCAGATAGACAGGCTCTCTCTAGAACCGGACGTTGATAGATTTTGAATATAGAATTGTAAGATAAACAGGCTTAGTCTCTAGAACAGAAAGATAAACAGACTCAGTCTCTAGAACCGGACGTTGATAGACTTGGAATATAGAACTGTAAGATAAACAGGCTTAATCTCTAGAACTGTGAGACAAACAGACCCAGTCTCTAGAATTAGACGTTGCAGAGACTTGGAATCTAGAACTGTAAGATAAACAGGCTTAGTCTCTAGAACTGTAAGATAAACAGGCTTAGTCTCTAGAACTGTAAGATAAACAGGCTTAGTCTCTAGAACTGTAAGATAAACAGACTCAGTCTTTAGAACCGGATGTTGTAGAGACTTGGAATCTAGAACTGTAAGATAAACAGGCTTAGTCTCTAGAATTGTGAGATAAACAGACTCACCTTCTCACCGACTAGAGCTTTAATTTAAACAGAATAAGCGTCTAGGGCTCGAATTTAAACAGACCTGATCTCTAGAAGTAGAAATTAAACAGACTCGGCCACTAAGACTAGATATTATACACGACTCAGTATATAGAACTGGAAATTATACACGACTCAGTCTTTAGAACTGGAAATTATACATTACTCGTCTTTAGAACTGGAAAGTATACACACTCAGTCTCTGGGATTTAAGGACTCGGTTTCTGGGGCTAGAGAGTAAACAGACTCAGACTCTAAGACTGAAAGTTAAACAGAGTCAGAATCTAGGGGTAGAAGTTAAACAGGCTCGAAATAAAAATTAAAAGTTACACAACTCGAATTTTAAGACTAGATGTTAATCAGAATTAGATTATAGGACTGGATGTTAAATACACTTGATATCTAGGCTGGAAATTAAACACTCTAAATCTAGCATTGGAAGTTTAACAGTTGCGGTCTAGGACTGAAGGTTACACATACTCAATGCCTAGAAATGGAAGTTAAAAGGATTCCGCCTCTAGTTCTGAAAGTTAAAAAGACTAAATTTGATACTGAGAGTCAACCAGACTCGGAGCCTTTGACTGGAGGTTAAAAAGGACTCTACGTCTGAAGCTTAAAGTTATGAAGAGCCACAATAAGACACAAGCACTGCAAATATGGACAATTTATTTCAAATGAGCGGAAAAAGAAGGAGATACTCAATCTCAAGAACTGCAGACAATAAAGCAACCTGGGTCTCCAGGACTGGGAGGTAATCATATTTGGAATATAAGACTAGAAGTTAAATAGGCTCAGTGTACAGATCAGTAGGTTGAACAGACTCGTAGTCTACGTGAAGTTAAACAGACTCGGAAAACAGGACTGAAAGTTAAATAATAGACTCTCTCTCTCTCTCTCTCTCTCTCTATATATATATATATATATATATATATATATTATATATATATATATATATATATATATATATATATATATATATCACTCGACAGACGGTGCAGCAGAGCAGAACCCTGCCGCTGTCAATGCAGAGGTTAACGCGCTCATCTATGATCACTCAGATAGCCCCGAAGTGCTCATCTATACAGATGGATCTGTTGTAAAGCAGCAGAGAAGTGCGTGGGCATTTACAGCCCGTTCAGCGGGCCGAACCGTTCAAGAATCCAGTGGTGCCCACTCTATGACCACGAGCAGCATGACGATGGAGGTGATGGCAGTTACACAGGCTTTCATATGGCTGGAATCACAGCATTATACCAACGTGTGTGTACTAAGTGATTCAATGAGCATGATTCAGAAGGTCGAAGCTGGATCTGTACGTAGACAGTGGACTGAGTCGCTGCGGAAGTCTGTTGTCCGCAAAGTCACCTTCATCTTCGTCCCGGGACATGCGGGAGTCGAGGGAAATGAACGAGCTGATAAATTGGCTGGCTCTGCACCCCCTGTAGATGGCCAGCCCATGGATCGTGCCGATGTTATTAACGCCCTTAAAGATATGGCGAGAACAGAGGATTTTGACGCCAGTGATTCCACATCGCTTTCCAGGATGAAAGACCTGGGAGTAAGAATCGGCACAGCCAGACGCGAGAGGTACATCGGGAAAACAAAGTGCCTCGTCAACCAACACAGAACTGGCACTATTAGCCCCCGGACGCTGATGCATATGCTGGGGGGAGGATCTGAGCACCTATGGACATGTCCGGAGTGCAACGAAGATACCCCAACTGATAACTAACTAACTATATATATATATATATACTCTCCGCTTAAGAAACATAGGTGAACACCACTCGCGTTATGAAGTCTCCTTTAATTCGAAATCTACTTATGATAGTTATTCATTAGGAGTGAGAACTGGCGGTACGTGTCTATAAAACTAGTCACCTGCGAAGAAAATGTGTTAAAACAATCACCTGGATAACGCTGTTTGATGTCTACTGTCTTGTTCCCCTATGCTTTTTTTTTTTAATCTTTCTCCAAAAATTGTATCTTTTTAGGAAGTGAGTAATCTATCATGTTTAGTTTAGTTTAGTTTAGTCGACGGATCAACATCACGGCGCACGGGTGTAACCCATAAGTGCTCCGTTCTACTCCTAACTCAAGCCTGAGTCCGGAGAATCTCAGCTCAGTGCACGAGCTCCGTAACACCGGCGAGGATCCTGAAATACTTTGGGTAGATTTTTAACTCGAAATTATGCCCGTTAGGCTACTCTTTTTCGATTCCCAACTGCCAAAGGATTTTTTACGTGCGCAACAATACACACGGGCACCCAAGCTCACTACTCAGAGACCCGGGGAAATTTTGTTACTAGAAGTCCACGTGAAAAAATCTCGGCCCTCACCGGTGCTTGAACCGGGGACCTCCAGCACTCGAGGCGGACTCCATATCTCGAGACCACTTAGCACCTCCCCCAGCAGTATATAGCATGTGTCTTCTTTGAGCGCAAGTAACCATGAAATTGCTCAACTGTGTAAGAAAACTGGGTACTTAGAACAAATTTTTGTCTTAGAACAAATTTTTGTCTATCAGTGATCACTCTAGTTCACCAGTATTGACTGGTGAAAACATGCATTGTTCATACAAATATCAACAATAGAGGTGTGTGTGTGTGTGTGTGTGTGTGTGTGTGTGTGTGTGTGTGTGTGTGTGTGTGTGTGTGTGTGTGTGTGTGTGTGTGTGTGTTGTGTGTGTGTGTGTGTGTGTGTGTGTGTGGTGTGTGTGTGTGTGTGTGTGTGTGTGTGTGTGTGTTGTGTGTGTGTGTGTGTGTGTGTGTGTGTGTGTGTGTGTGTGTGTGTGTGTGTGTGTGTGTGTGGTGTGTGTGTGTGTGTGTGTGTGTGTGTGTGTGTGTGTGTGTGTGTGTGGTGTGTGTGTGTGTGTGTGTGTGTGTGTGTGTGTGTGTGTGTGTGTGTGTGTGTGTGTGTGTGTGTGTGTGTGTGTGTGTGTGTGTGTGTGTGTGTGTGTGTGTGTGTGTGTGTGTGTGTGTGTGGTGTGTGTGTGTGTGTGTGTGTGTGTGTGTGTGTGTGTGTGTGTGTGTGTGTGTGTGTGTGTGTGTGGTGTTGTGTGTGTGTGTGTGTGTGTGTGTGGTGTGTGTGTGGTGTGTGTGTGTGTGTGTGTGTGTGTGTGTGTGTGTGTGTGTGTGTGTGTGTGTGTGTGTGTGTGTGTGTGTGTGTGTGTGCGTGCGTGCGTGCGTGCGTATGCGTGTATATATATGTGCCAATGTACGGAAGATAAGGCAGAAGACATGCAGAACCAATGAAAGTGTACCACTAGCCAACAATAGGACAGCCGTGGTAGCGTAGTGGCTAGACGCTCGTTTGCCGGGTGGTGACCATGGGTTCAATCCGCATCGGATCGGATTATGCTTTTAATTCGACCTGGACTCCCAGGTCGACCCAGCCCAACATGGACACACAGAAATGCCATGCGAAGTGAAGGTGGGCGGAGTGATACATGCCACATCACCTACGAGTGCAGATGGGTCTATACAAATAGGGGTTTGGCACCATATGCCCAATGCTCTTTAAGGCTTGTTAAAGGGTCTTTTACTTGCCAACGTTATGAAAACCGTCAGATGGAAATATATTGCCCATACTAAACGCATAGATGGAAATATTTTGCCCATACTGAAGGTATAGATATAAATATTTTGCCCAAACTGAACGTACAGATGGAAATATTTTGCATATACTGAACGCATAGATGGAAATATTCTGCCCATACTGAACGCATAGATGGAAACATGTTGTCCATACTGAACGCATAGTTCCAAACATTGACCTGTAAGCACAAACTGAACACATCTAGGAACATTGATCTGGAAGCACAAACTGAACATATCTAGGAACATTGACCTGGAAGCACAAACTGAACATATCTAGGAACATTGATCTGGAAGCACAAACTGAACACATCTAGGAACATTGATCTGGAAGCACAAACTGAACATATCTAGGAACATTGACCTGGAAGCACAAACTGAACACATCTAGGAACATTGATCTGGAAGCACAAACTGAACACCTCTAGGAACATTGACCTGGAAGCACAAACTGAACATATCTAGGAACATTGACCTGGAAGCACAAACTGAACACATCTAGGAACATTGATCTGGAAGCACAAACTGAACATATCTAGGAACATTAACCTGGAAGCACAAACTGAACACATCTAGGACCATTGATCTGGAAGCACAAACTGAACATATCTAGGAACATTGATCTGGAGCACAAACTGAACATATCTAGGAACATTGACCTGGAAGCACAAACTGAACATATCTAGGAACATTGACCTGGAAGCACAAACTGAACATATCTAGGAACATTGACCTGGAAGCACAAACTGAACACATCTAGGAACATTGATCTGGAAGCACAAACTGAACACATCTAGGAACATTGACCTGGAAGCACAAACTGAACATATCTAGGAACATTGACCTGGAAGCACAAACTGAACATATCTAGGAACATTGATCTGGAAGCACAAACTGAACTCATCTAGGAACATTGATCTGGAAGCACAAACTGAACACATCTAGGAACATTGACCTGGAAGCACAAACTGAACATATCTAGGAACATTGATCTGGAAGCACAAACTGAACTCATCTAGGAACATTGACCTGGAAGCACAAACTGAACACATCTAGGAACATTGATCTGGAAGCACAAACTGAACACATCTAGGAACATTGATCTGGAAGCACAAACTGAACATATCTAGGAACATTGACCTGGAAGCACAAACTGAACACATCTAGGAACATTGATCTGGAAGCACAAACTGAACACCTCTAGGAACATTGACCTGGAAGCACAAACTGAACATATCTAGGAACATTGACCTGGAAGCACAAACTGAACACATCTAGGAACATTGATCTGGAAGCACAAACTGAACATATCTAGGAACATTGACCTGGAAGCACAAACTGAACACATCTAGGACCATTGATCTGGAAGCACAAACTGAACATATCTAGGAACATTGATCTGGAAGCACAAACTGAACATATCTAGGAACATTGACCTGGAAGCACAAACTGAACATATCTAGGAACATTGACCTGGAAGCACAAACTGAACATATCTAGGAACATTGACCTGGAAGCACAAACTGAACACATCTAGGAACATTGATCTGGAAGCACAAACTGAACACATCTAGGAACATTGATCTGGAAGCACAAACTGAACATATCTAGGAACATTGACCTGGAAGCACAAATTGAACACATCTAGGAACATTGATCTGGAAGCACAAACTGAACACATCTAGGAACATTGATCTGGAAGCACAAACTGAACATATCTAGGAACATTGACCTGGAAGCACAAACTGAACATATCTAGGAACATTGACCTGGAAGCACAAACTGAACACATCTAGGAACATTGATCTGGAAGCACAAACTGAACACATCTAGGAACATTGATCTGGAAGCACAAACTGAACATATCTAGGAACATTGATCTGGAAGCACAAACTGAACATATCTAGGAACATTGATCTGGAAGCACAAACTGAACACATCTAGGAACATTGATCTGGAGGCACAAACTGAACATATCTAGGAACACTGATCTGGAAGCACAAACTGAACATATCTAGGAACATTGATCTGGAAGCACAAACTGAACACATCTAGGAACATTGACCTGGAAGCACAAACTGAACACATCTAGGAACATTGACCTGGAAGCACAAACTGAACACCTCTAGGAACATTGATCTGGAAGCACAAACTGAACATATCTAGGCTACAAGATCAGAAGAGGACATCTATGAATAATATTAAGATAGCGTGGAACTGAATCTAAAAGAACTCAATGTTGAACTGGAGCGACACGATTGGGGATAGAGAGAAATGGAAACAGACGGTGCTTGCAGCAACGAACCTTTCAGGATTGGAAAGGTGAAGTAAAAAGTAATTAGCGGCCATTTGTATACACTTTGGGACATAGTGGGTATGTGGTTCGGGCCACCAATTTTTATAAATCAATCGACACTCGATGGGTGGTGTGGTCATTGTTACACGGACCGTCTTTAGTTCCCAGAACATTTCCTGTTGCCAATTGTAGGCTCGGTTGGCCAGGAAGCCATGCGAATTTTGTAAACATCCGTTCTTATGATGATAACGACTGTTGTTTGGCATCAAGAGTGCCTAGGCAACACTAAGTCATGTTGAGGCGAACATTAATCGCTGAAAGAGTGCAGGGAAGCTCCGTGATAGATGCAGCCCTTGGTTCTTTTTTTTTTTCTCCATATCTGCAATGTTATCTCTTGTGTGAACTTCGCTGTCTTTTTTAGTTGACTATTGTGGTCCACATATTTTATCTTCCACTGTTTTTCTCATTGGTGACAGGACTTAGCCAGATACGACTGAGCTAACGTATAACAATAGACGGTACTACGTGCTTTCTGTTAGCGTAGAATTTTGGGCAACGCTCACCAATCCCGACACCCGACATTGTGCCAATGGCTTCGGGTGGAGGAGCGCAACTGGGAGGGTACTAGCTTTATCCTGATGCGAGGAAATGTACCTCAAGACTAAATGGCATTGAAGTGCAGATCAGGCCCTAAGCCTTGGTCGGCAGCTGATATAGGATTGAGGCTCCGGCAGGCAGACAGAGCATTGCTTTACTGATCCAGCAGCTTCTGCAGCTTGAATTGTTCGGGATGTATTGGTGTTATCTTTCATTTGGAGTAAACTAGGCAGGCCGAGAGAGGGATCATGCTTCATGAACACAATTCAGCCCAAGCTATGTCCTATGGAGAGGTTATTATGCCATTTTTAAGCCCAATAACTAACGTCTGTCAGGTTATCAGTTATCAGTTGGGGTATCTTCGTTGCACTCCGGACATGTCCATAGGTGCTCAGATCCTCCCCGCAGCATATGCATCAGCGTCCGGTGGCTAAATAGTGCCAGTTCTGTGTTGGTTGACGAGGCACTTTGTTTTCCCGATGTACATCTCGCGTCTGGCTGTGCCGATTCTTACTCCCAGGTCCTTCATCCTGGACAGCGATGTGGAATCACTGACGTCAAAATCCTCTGTTCTCGCCAAATCTTTGAGGACGTTAATAACATCGGCACGATCCATGGGCTGGCCATCTACAGGGGGTGCAGAGCCAGCCAGTTTGTCAGCTCGTTCATTTCCCTCGACTCCCGCATGTCCCGGGACGAAGATGAAGGTTACTTTACGGAACAACAGACTTCCGCAGCGATTCAGTCCACTGTCTACGTACAGATCCAGCTTCGACCTTCTGAATCATGCTCATTGAATCACTTAGTACACACACGTTGGTATAAAGGCTGTGATTCCACCCATATGAAAGCCTGTGTAACTGCCATCACCTCCATCGTCATGCTGCTCGTGGCATAGAGTGGGCACCACTGGATTCTTGAACGGTTCGGCCCGCTGAACGGGCTGTAAATGCCCACGCACTTCTCTGCTGCTTTACAACAGATCCATCTGTATAGATGAGCACTTCGGGGCTATCTGAGTGTTCATAGATGAGCGCGTTAACCTCTGTCAAGATGGCAAGGTACCAGCGGTAAGTTGCGTAATCTATTGTGTCATGTTCTGGGGCGCAGAATAATGATTTGTTCTGGTCTGTGCATAAAGTGGTAATCGTCTTAAGCTGGTGTTGGTGGCTGCTTTTGTTGATTTGATCATTCTTTTCTTTTGATGGTATGTAACAGGCACATCAGGTTGTTTTTCTATTTGCTTGGCCTTGGTTTGTGAAGTTATCCAATAGATCGTCCTCATTTTACATCTTGTATAAGAGCTCCGAACTCTCATCAGTATCTCCATCAGCGTGTAGCCTCGGATGACACCATTTCTCTGTTGGTTGACAATTCTTCTTTGCCTTCCCACATGGCACTCCAATCTAGCTTGAACTGTTGGCTAAATGTCCGTGCAGGCTTGTCAAAGTTGCAGAATTACAACCAACCCTTGGGTCATTTACTCGTCCTGCCTCCCTGGGGGCGTTCAGGATGACAGCCTGACCCATTGCTCTTCCGCATCCTACACCAACTAGCCCGTAAGACTATCTGCACGTTGGTTTCCTCTTACATCCGCATACCCTGGCACAAACATTAGGCAGATATTAGTCAGTCTTTATCTCCTCAGAGATTCAAGCCATTGCCATTATGGCCCAGCCCTTCTCGATCTACATTAGCATACTTATGAAATCGCCAAGAAAACATGTATGGTTTGTGAAATGTTACTCCTTAACATATAGGGTGTATTTTTATCGACTGTGCAGTGTTTGAAAATATTGCTGGTGCAAGTTTTGTATTCACCCTCTGTAAAGTTCATGCAATATAATAGGTAAATACAAAACTTGGACAGGCGATATTTTCAAACACTGCACAGTCATTAAAAATACACACTTTGTAGGCCACTGCATAATGAAGTGGGGTGACCAGTTCCTACATCAGGCTGGATCGACCCCCAGAACTGGACTGGTTAGAAAAACCATAATCCTGCTACTAGTGGGATTGAACACGGACGTCTGTCTTGGCAAGTAAGAGCACTAACATCTATGCCACTGTGGCAAGCAACATTAAGTCACCCCCATCAAGTGTCTTGTCAACTGGCGTGGGCGATCATGCTTCTTCACAACTTGCGATCCATAACAGCATGTATCAATCTTTCCCTGCCATGACACAAGGCTGACGAGAATCTTTTACCGCTGTCTCCCTCCTATCTCACTTTCCATAAATGTGCCCAGTTGTCACAACACGGTTCAGAGTTTCTGTTCTTGAGATGTGTCCAATAATGTGTTTGTGATAAGCTGTCTTTGTATCTTAGCCTCTTTCAAAACATTTCATCACCATCATGTGCGATGCCAACAAACGTGGGCGGCCAAGGTTCGCCATCTCACACGGTTATCAGTTTTGGGTCAGGTGTGGTTTTCCCGATTATGCTATATGGGTCTTTGAGTTGTTGAATTATTATTTTCTAGGCATCTGTAAAGTAGGTAGTCTGCCGTTGCTTTCCTTCTTGATGGTGACCATACTGGTCGGAGACCAAAGCCGATGTCTCTATAAATATATTCTCTGCCTACCGTCGTGAACTTATGACCATAACCAAAAAGTGCTTATATTACTCATATTTGGCTCTCCATGGAGTTGAGTTGAGTTGAGTTAAGAACCGCCATCACTGCACTCAGGACATTCTCATACGTGTTCCGTCCCCTCGTTCAACAGCCAGCGACGAGTCATACTACTAATCGTTCCCACCGCTATCTGATCTAAAGTTCTCCTAGTCTTTCCTCTCAGTTTTTAGATTTTTCCAGAACCCCTGCCTTTCTACATACGGGTTCTCAGTCTGTTCCCCCGCCTTCTACACCTGGTCCGACAAGCGCACGACCACCTCCAACTTGTCCATAGGTAATCTACCACCAAAAGATGCATTCTCTGCCAGCCTATCAGTCTGTTCATTCCCCCGCATCCCCGCATGGCCAGGGCAAAATATCCATACAATTCTCACAATCTTTCACCTCTGAAACAACGATAGCCATTCCACACGAAACATTCTTTTCTCCGCCTTACTAAGCATACTCTTCGAGTCCGTATAATGAATAAAATGTGTGTTGCAGAGGTCTCCTCTAACCAACGGAATGCCGATGTTACTGCTTTCACCTCCATTCTCATGTCGTAGTCTCATATGCCAGACTCTCCTTTTTCAAGACTCGTCCATTTGCCTTTGCAATGAAACCCCAACCACTACGTCTGTTTCTCACCACTGACCCATCGGTGTAGATGACTATGTCACCTTGATGTGTGTTACTCTGGATCAGTTGTTTTGCGTCATGTCTTCCGGAACTTCAACCCACTCTTTTTCACGATTGATGGTCTCTAGATCACACACCTGACTTATAGAAAGTTCTGCCTGTGTCATCCAGGACCTGCCTCGTCTTAGTCTATGACCCTTGACCATATCCATGGCTTCATGCAGGCGGTGATCCCTATCTGCAGCAACTCTCAGGTACCATTTGGCCAGAAAGAATCTATGCCCGTCTGATCATTGTTGGTAGCGCCAGGATATGCCTCATGCATATCATTGGTGTGTCGTTTGTGCACCCCAGGAGTACCCGCATGGCAGCTTTCTGTATGAGCTCCAACCTTTGAAGCTGGCTCTTTGATACTGTCAGCAGCTCCAAATGATACTCAAGGACAGAAATTATTAACTGCTGAAAGAGCCTGTAAAGCATCCCCTGCTCTACCCCGGTTGCTACCATCGCCCTCAATGCCTTAAGTCGCCTACCAGCCTTCACCATTAAAGCCTCCACATGATCCTTAAAAGACAAACATCTGTCAAAGGTGATACCCAAGTATTTCAATTTACTCTCTCTACTAAGAGGACATCCATTCAATATAGTAACTGGCACATCTGCCTTGACGATCTGGTTATCCAGGGAGTACTACACGACCGATGCCTTGTCTGGGTTTAAAATGGCCTCTGCGTCCCTGCACAACTCCGTCACCTTGTCTACCGCCACCTGTACGTCTTTCGCCAAACTGGCCCTGTCTCTGCCCTGTCTGTACACCAGCACATCATCTGCAAATGTCAAGATTCTACCCACACCTGGTGTCTCAATAGCTGCGATTTTGCTGGTTTAGACATTAAAGAGCACTGGGGACATGGCAGATCCCTGTGGCAACCCAGGTGTAATAGTACAGGGGTCAGAAGTCCAGGAACCCATGCGCAGTGCAACCTTTCGCATATAGAGGACTGTCGCAACCCACATGACAAGGCAAGGGCAGACCTCCATGTTCACGGAACTTTGGCATTCTGCTGTTAATCTACATTTATTAATCACATCGCTACAAATATTACTTGCTGAATGAGTAATTTCGTTTAAACCAGTGCCTATTTACACGTCGAAAGTCAATCTGACTTCCTGCGTAAAGAGATCTAGCCGTGTGGGGTGTAACAAGGTGCAATGAAGTCGAACCTCTTGCTTTGTAAATTGCTGTAATAACAAAAGCCTACAAATCCGGTTGTTAGCCAAGTCAATCTGATTTCCAAAACCAATTCAGAGAAAAGGGTGATAGGCTAAAGAGAGGCAAATCATGGATGGGTCGGGCGGAAGATGTCGTTAGACAGGTCTGCAGTCTCACCAGCATCAACCCCAGCAAGGAATGGGTGCCGGTGCCTCCAGCTTTTAAGTGCACTTTCTCCTGCATTATCACACTCGACAGACGGTGCAGAGAGCAGAACCCTGTCGCTGTCAATGCAGAAGTCAACGCGCTCATCTATGAACACCCAGATAGCCCCGAAGTGCTCATCTATACAGATGGATCTGTTGTAAAGCAGCAGAGAAGTGCGTGGACATTTACAGCCCGTTCAGTGGGCCGAACTGTTCAAGAATCCAGTGGTGCCCACTCTATGACCACGAGCAGCATGACGATGGAGGTGATGGCAGTTACACAGGCTTTCATATGGCTGGAATCACAGCATTATACCAACGTATGTGTACTAAGTGATTCAATGAGCATGATTCAGAAGGTCGAAGCTGGATCTGTACGCACACAGTGGACTGAATCGCTACGGAAGTGTGTTGTTCGTAAAGTCACCTTCATCTTCGTCCCGGGACATGCGGGAGTCGAGGGAAATGAACGAGCTGATAAACTGGCTGGCTCTGCACTGGACGCTAATGCATATGCTGGGGGAGGATCCGAGCACCTATGGACCTGTCCGGAGTGCAATGAAGATACCCCAACTGATAACTGATAACTGATAACGTCGAAAGAATTATGGAATCACCGCCTGCTTCACGCTCCAAAGGTTGTGGGTTCGATTCACACTAGCTCGTTCGGTTCACGAGTTCAATTTTCTCGCAGACTTCCTGGAGGTCGTCAATGAAGCTACGGAGTTTGTGCTTTGTGCGACGCTTTCAGCAGAAAGTCCTGCGTAAAGAGATCTAGCTATATGGGGTAAACCAAGGTGCAATGAAGTCGACCCTCTTGCTTTGTAAACTTGTTTTAATAACAAAAGCCCACAAATCCGGTTGTTAACACAGTCAATCTGACTTCCAAAACCATTCTAATCAACAGTGCTGCATATAATCAATGAAAGCGTAACTTGATAATGTTCCTGCCGAAGTTATAACTTATATCACACAATCAAACGAATGCCCTGTAACAATAAACAATCCAGAAAACTTGAATTAATATGAAAATATTGACCAAGCTTATTAGTAATTCATGAGTGGAAAAAAAACGACCACTGGTTAGCTGCACTAGAGAAGATTTTGATTATATTCCAGGTGTATACTTTAGATGTTTACCTCAAAAACAACCAAGATTATTTTTCAAACAAGAACATGTACAATTTTTAAGTTAAAGTTTAGTTTACCAAACAAATACAACTTAAGCTAAAACTTAGTTTACCCAACAATCACAACTTAAAGTTTAGCTTATCCAACAATCCTAATGAAGAATATGTACACAGCCGATGCTAGCTTACACAATGTACGGAAGTGACGAATTCGTGTAAACACTACTCAACATTTAGGGAAATCGCTGTCCGAAGTTCACCCGATAGAATATTGTGACCCATTCGGGAAAGGGAAGAACCGTTTGCCTGGTTTTCTCAAACTGGTTCTATTTTTGAACAGGCCACGCCTACTTTTCGCAATGATTGACGTGAAGAGGTATCGTGATTCCACCTTGCACCCCTGGGGGGTCGCTACGGTATTTCAGGGTTTCGTTACGCATGCTTGCCATGTTTTCAATCCTATACTCTCCGATTGTCTTTCTGTTCACAAGTTTTCTGCTTAGGGAGTATGTTTGCGGTCGTTCGGGGCACGGAAGCTGTCAAGGGCAATGTAGTACACTGAACAGTCGATGGGAAATACAGAATATAGAATATAATATATATTACACAGAAGACTGACTATCTGCGTAACTATGGATACATACACATACTTACCTCTCTCTCTCTCTCTCTCTCTCTCTCTCTCTCTCTCTCTCTCTCTCACACACACACACACACACACACACACACGCACACATACACACTCTACATACAATCTCTCTCACTGATACACATTCTTTCTCCGTCTCTCTCACATACACACATGAAATCTGTCTCTCCACACACCCACACACAGACATACGACATTCTCTCCTCTTTCTCTCCCCCCCCCCCCCCCCCGCTTTCTCTATACCCCTCTCACAGACACATACAAGTCTGTCCCTCTTTCTCTCTCACACACATTTTCTCTCCGACTCTCTATAGATCACAAACATATAATTTCCCTTTCACACAAACACCTCTCTCTCTCTCTCTCTCTCTCTCTCTCTCTCTCTCTCTCTCTCTCTCTCTCTCTCTCTCTCTCTCTCTGTATTTATCTCAAATACACATGCACATATACGCATTCACAAATATACATACAATCTCTCTCTCTCACACACTGATACACTTTCTCTGTCTCTCTTTCTCTCTCTCTCTCTCTCTCTCTCTCTCTCTCTCTCTCTCTCTCTCTCTGTATGTTTCTATCTCACATACACATGCACATATACACATGCACAGATATATCTACAATCTGTCTCTCTCTCACTCACTGATACACTCTCTCTCTCTCTCTCTCTCTCTCTCTCTCTCTCTCTCTCTCTCTCTCTCTCTCTCTCTCTCTCTCTCTCTCTCTTCTCTGTTTCTATACAACATGTTATATATATATATCAGACACACACGAAGTATGCATTAGAATCTTTACCAGAAATATACGACACAGACTGTACCTACTATAAAGTGGTATTGCAACAGTTTTTCCCACGATGTCGTCCGTGGGATATTCTGCAGTATTCAAAAGCGCAAGGCTTCCGCGGTGAACCAAACTGATCGTTCACCCATTTAAATCACCTGTCATCATAAATTCTCTTCACTCATTACATAATATAATAATAAACATATTTATAAGTTGCTATCGATGTCTATTTATTTACTTTTATCATAAGCATCATTGTGTCTCTGGCACTTACATACTTTGAGCATATGAAACGTCATGATGGTATGGAAAGGGAGAAGGGTCGACCTACACGACGGTGAACATAGGACATTAAAGACATCTTGGGGATGATAATGGAAGAGGTAAGATAACTGGCAATGAATCAAGAATATGTTCGGCGGGCCGTGATTCTTCTTCTTCTTCTTCTTCTTATTCTTCTTCTTCTTCTTCTTCTTCTTCTTCTTCTTCTTCTTCTTCTTTTTCTTCTTCTTCTTCTTCTTCTTCTTTCGTTCGTTTGAGATGTGTCTATATCTGCAATGTTTTCTCTTGCATGAAGTTAGTTAGTTAGTTATTTGCGGTTCTAACTTCACGGCAACGGGTCGTCCCCATTGTGCTCCGTTCCTGTGTCAGTGAATATCACACAAAATGCGCTTCACTACCCAATTTGAAAAGTGGAACAGACAGGAGTCTCGGCAAGCCAACAGCCCGCACAGGTACACTATGCGTAATGCCGCCGCCAGAATGCCAACACGAAAGTCCTCCACGAAAAATACAATTCATCGTCGATGGAATAGGCAGTCGCCTGAAAGACTTCGTTGACCCGGGTTGTATCCCATATGGCTCGGTCTCTTTCCGCAGGGCGACCCGCTGAAAGCACCCCACAAAGCACGAACTCCGTAGCTCCAGCCACCTACAAAATGCACTCGTGAACCGAAAAGGCAAACCAGTCAATTCAGCGACAGCCGGCCACCATCGTTACCAAACACGCAGTTCGCGCTACAAACAACAGCGGATAGATGCAAAAGCATGTCACACGAATTTCACAGCTCACGATGTCGCGCCACGCACTCACTCAGTAGCAGAGCGACGGTTGCATGAATTTAACTGTCTCTTTTTAGTCTGTTCTGTATGGCCAAATCTAAAATTGTTTTTGACTTTTTGTCTTTGTGTGCTGACGTTGCAGAAGGTCTATTTTGTTACTTACTTGGTTGTGCTCTTGTCAAGCTGACCCGTTCCATTTTCCGTGTTTATTGATTTACTCCTTGTTTATTTACAGCTTTACTGCAATTCAACCCCTGTAATTTCCCCGCCAGAAACAGACGTCTCACTCTCACCTTTAAGTCATCCCTACCCTATTTGGTTAATGAAAGAAAAGGGGAGAATCAAATGAGTTAAATCCAGAAAAATGACCTAAGAGAACCCCGCATCCTTTTCCTCTGTTTATGTATTTGACTTTTGATTTCTAATTTCTGAGAAACCAAAATTAGATTAACTTCCCTCGTTCTGTTTTAACTTCATTTGTTCCGTCCAGTTTTGAATCTGGATGATCTGAATTTTATGATTGCCCAGCGCGCTCTGTATCTGGTCGCCTTTGGGTTGCGTAGTTCTATTGATTCTGTTTAAATGCGCGGACGGAGAGTGGCTGGTTGTGCCAGCAATTTTGAAGGCTATTATTCCACATTTTTGCAAAGATGATGTCATCATTACCGTTATATATTGTCAATCAAATCAGCTTGATTATTCTCAGATTTTGATTAGCATTGCTTCACATTTGTCGTTCCAGAGTTTCAGGCCGTCCTGACCAGGGAAAAGAAATTCCTTCTTGGTTTTTCCTTTCAGTAATGCCCTTAATGGCTTCAAGTACTAGCATAACCGATCTGGTTAATGAAAACAAAAAGCCGCTAAGAAACTACTGACGCTTTCTAGAATCTGTTCAACCGTTATTATGATATTGTGTACAATTGCTGATAACTGCTGTGTAGGTTTTGTAGGAAAGAATGCGCTTACCCAAGCAGTTACCTGTTAGCTAAAAAGGGCTAGGATTAGTTTTAAAAGGTCAAAGTAAATGTAATCCACACACACACACACACACACACACACACACACACACACACACACACATATATATATATATATATATATATATATATATATATATATATATATGTTTAAAAAATAAAAGTTAGTTGCATGTTCTTTACAGGACGTAGCAGTCAACCTCAGCATTTTCTTTGGCTGTTCGTGATACCTGAGCAAGAATTACGTTCAGTAGTTTGTCATTGGTTTCTGAACGACCGACGCTCTTGCCATTTCATTAAAAAAAAACTAACGTAAGGCGGTTTACTGCCAAATCGCCCACAGCTGTATTTCGAACGCGGGTATGCAGGATTACGAACTGCGTCCGTAACACCTTCGCCATGGAGCAGGTGATATGTTAGTTCTTCACATATTCTAGGCAACGATATATGAGGTTAGGTGAGAGTTCCCTACCTCGTGGCCTTTCCTTGCTAGACAATTATTAGAAAATCTTGAAAGTCTGGTACCTATTTTATTAGGCCGGGTCAACCCCCAGTGCCGTGCTGGCGTGAAAAAAAAAATATCCTGGCCCTGCTGGGGATTGAACCGTGACCATTGTCCTAACAGTCAAGCACACTAAACACTATGCCGCCTCGGCTCTAAGAAGAAGATGGAGAAGGAGAGGTGGAGGAAGAAGAAGAAGATGTGTGTATGTTAAATAACTGAGGAATATTTGAAAATATTGCCGTTCCAAGTTTTGTATTTACCGTTTATGTTGCATGAACTCCACAGACGGTGAATACAAAACCTGGAACGGCAATATTTTCAAAAACACTAGTCATTAAAAATACACCCTATAAATCTTACTGCGTTACGGTTAATTGCATATGCCCTTTACAGAAAGTGGCAATCAACCTCAGCGTTTTTGGGAGTTTGTGATTTTCTAGGCAATTTAAAGTTATGTAGCTTGACACTGCTTTATGAATGACCGACGTTCATATCATTGGTGTAGGTCAGCGTGGCCGAATGGATAAGAACGCGTGTTCTTAAACATCCGGTGTGCTGATGCCGAGGTAAGGGATTCAACCCCTACACCGGACAGCTGGACTAGAATGCTGACCTATCGTCCTTGATTTGGGGACGTAAATTACAAGTACCTCTGAAGTCGGAGTGGGTTCGCCTGATGGCAAGGGACACTATTAATAGGGAAAGGAAATCTACACGTAAAATTCAGTTCAGCACAACTAGAAGTAGTGTGTATGGACTACGCTTGAGTGCAAAGCGAGCGAGCGGGAAAAAAAAATCATCGATGAAAATCAGCGCACTAAAATCTGATTCTAAGTTGCCTACGTCTGGGTTCGAATCCGGTATGTCAGGATTGTGACACTAGGTTCTCCACCTCTAAGTCACAGATGCCGACTCTCTATTGCTATTGAGGATAGGTAGTTAAACTTTGATCTGTAGCCTGCACAGCCATCTATTCGGCCTTGAATTTGTAATATATCTCCCGTTAGATTAAAACGTCTCGAAATTATCCGGGATCGTAAGTCGCCACCCATGATGTGTGAGACCGGTACGTTAACCCTCCCCGATTCCATCTGGAAATTGTATTCAAGTCTTTTGACAATGGACGATCTAAAACAAGCGGAGGAAGCATTACCAATTCAGGTCTACCTACATTCAGTCTGTATGTGCTGCTCTGAATCACGTAGCCGATACATCCAAGCGTTCGTCACAGGAACCCAGTATTTAAAGCCAAGACATCCAATTATTCTACATGGGAAACTAGTATCTGGAACGGATAAATCCAAGCGTTCGTCACGTGAAGCCAGTATTTGGAGGCGTTACGTTACAGCGTTCGTCATGGGAAGCCAGTATTTGGAGCCGATATATCCAAGCGCTCGTCATGGGAAGTCAATATTTGGAACCGATACACCCAAGCGTTCGTCAAGTGAAGCCAGTATTTGGAGCCGATACATCCAAGCGTTCTTCAAGTGAAGCCAGTATTTGGAGCCGATACATCCAGACCTTCGTCACTGGAAGCCAATAATTTGGACTGACACAAAGAAGCATGGAAGCACAGCCGCAGTAGCACAGATATTGTTTTTTAAATCGACCTAGGCTCTCAATTCGACCCAGTCTAAAATAAGCACCATATAACATTCTGGAAAGGAAAGATCGCCTGCTTGATACTGACCACATTTCACATCAACTACCAAGTGGTGTATAAAAATATGGCACTAATCGCTTTATAGCGTGAAAAATGGTCACTTACCTAACATTGCTTTATTTACAACCAAGCGTTTGTCATGGGGAGACAGAATTCCTAGCCGCTACCGTTTACCATAACGTTTAGCCTTGCTTATTACTGTTTGTATAATTTCCTTTATTATACTGTATTATATCAACATGATTTGAAAAAATAAACTGGCCGTCCGTTCGTGACGGCGATTTGGTAGTGGATTATGTTATTTAAGCTACTCCCCGCCGAGTTGTTTGATTTGTGTTTTTGTTTCATTGTATGGGGTAATGGTGTTTTGTTACTTTGGCTGGTTGCTGCCAGATTTGGTTAGTCTGTCTGATTTATCTTGTCCCGGTATCTCACAGTGTGGTAGGGTCCTCTGTAATACAAACAACATTTTCTAAGAGAGAGCGAGAGAGAGAGAAAGAGAGAGAGAGAGAGAGAGAGAGAGAGAGAGAGAGAGAGAGATTGAGAGAGAGATTGGGAGAGAGAGAGAGAGTGAGAGAGAGAGAGATTGAGAGAGAGAGAGAGATTGAGAGAGAGAGAGAGAGAGAGAGAGAGAGAGAGAGAGAGAGAACATCAAATTGTGTAACTGTGTGCCTCTTTCTATGCGTGCCTTTGGCGGCATACAACCTACCTTAGCCTTAGCGACAGTTCAACAATCATCCCTTTCTGCAGGTTAATCCACGGTCTCATTTGACACACTCTATGGAGATGTCAACACGCTCGGGTTGACTGTCTGCTTTCCTTGGATTTATTCATATTGACGCCTGAAGGTGTACGAAGAAGCAGAATTTGACTATTTTCCACCAGTCTCTTCCCTTTTAGACAACATTATCACACTCATCCAACATAATATTTCTCTGTAATTCTTCCAGGTTCACCTAGTACAGTGGTTCTCAACCGGTGGGGAATTCCCCCTCCCCCAGGGGGGAATTTTAGGGTTTCCAGGGGGGATGGGGGGAATTAAGATTATTTCAAGATCGCGTTAATACAAGAACCGATTACTTGATATTGTTTTTCCCTTCATTCTGTACGGTTCTGTACGTCTCACCCTTCTAAAATTCATTTTATAAAGTAAATAGACCCACAAATCACGTTTTATGTGGACGTCTAGACTTGTTTAAGTATGTGCTATTAGATTTAGCTTCCATTATTACGTATACTGTATAGGGACGGGGCGGGATTTTTAGGTAGGAAATGCGAAACGGGGGAATGACGTTCTGAAAATATGGTGAAAAAGTGGGGGGGGGGGGGGGGGGGGGGGGGCACGGGCCAAATTTTTAGGTAGGAAATACGAAAGGGGAGGGCGGAATGACGTTCTGAAAATATAAATATGGTGGGGGGGGGGGGGCACGGGCCACATTTTTAGGTAGGAAATACGAAAAGGGGGGGGGGGGGGGGAGCGGAATGACGTTCTGAAAATATGGTGAAGGGGGGCACGGGCCAAAAAAGGTTGAGAACCACTGATCTAGTACCATATCTCCGTATCTGTTTTATCATTTCCATTACTGAAATCCTGCTACACTCAGTATTTGTATTTTTGTTTGTTTTCTCTGAGATAGTTATGTAACTCACAAATAATGATGCATTACGATATTTTTAGCCCAAATTGCACTTGCTCCTTGTCAAGTCTGTAATTTTCATTAAGTGTGCAAATTTACGAGGAAGTGAGGTGGAGGAAAGAATAATTCCTGGGATTTTTAGTTTAACATTTCCGAAAGGTGTTATTATAGATAAATATAGTTTTGTTGCTTATAAGTGCGTAGGTTGAAACAGGATATGCTGACATGATTACCTGTTTATCTATCACGATCGTTACTTTATAATAATGGACTGATGGACAGAAGAGGACTAAAATCATAATTATCTGTGATAGCAATGAAAATAATAACAGACAATGAATGGGTTTAACCAACAACTGCTGGCTGGTTGGTTGATTGGTTGGTTGGTTGGTTGGTTGGTTGGTTAATTGATTAGTTGGTTGATTGGTTGGTTGGTTGGTTGATTATTTGGTTTGCTGGCTGGTTGGTTGGTTGGTTGGTTGGTTCGTTCGTTCGTTGGCTGATTGGTTGATTGGTTGTTTGGCTGGCTAGTTGGCTGACTGGCTGGTTGGTTGGTTGGCTAGTTGGCTGGTTGGCTTGCTGGTTGGTTGGATGGTTGGTTGTTTGTTGGGTTGTTTATGAACCCTCTGGAAGACTTCCTTTTAACTCTTACGTCCGATATACTGACATCCAGGTCGACTAGGACAGTTGTTCTCAACCGGTGGAGACCCCCCCCCCCTCCAGGGGTGGGTGGGAATTTTAGGGTTTCCGGGGGAGGGGGGATATTAAGATTACTTCAAGATCGCGTTATAATACAAGAACCGATAACTTTACATTGTTTTTCCCTCCATACTTTACGGTTCTGTGCTTCTCGCCCTTCTGAAATTCATTTTATAGCGTAAGTAGACCCGCAAATAGCGATTTATGTAGACGTCTAGACATGTTCTAGTTTGTGTTATTAAATTTAGCTTCCATTTTACGTATACTGTGTAGGGTCAGAGGGGATTTATAGGGAGGAATTACGAAAGGGGGAGGAGCGGGGGAGAATGACGTTCTGAAAATATGGTGAAGTAGTGCACGGGCCAAAAAGGTTGAGAACCGCTGATCTAAGAGATTAAAACCGCTTGCATCTATCCAAATGAGGATGGTGTGGAGACATTTAGTCCGACCCGAAACAAAAGTACAATCAAACCTCGGTTTTCATTGCCTTTAGTTTCCGTCGGTTTCGGTTTTCGTCGATTTTTTCCCGCGAAAAAGAATCTCGGTTTTCGTCGGTTGCCTCGGATTTCGTCGTCGTGCCCAAGGTGACCTTGTTGCTAATTTTGCGGAACAAAGGGACCCAGGCTTTCTTCTGCTCAATTTGTCGTTTTTTCGTTGGGTGAGCATCACTTGCTAATAATACAATACGAGAGCGACATTAAGATTGCTTACATCGGCAGCATGTACGGGAATTCGCCATCCACGAAAAAAAAAAAAGAAATACAGGAGGCTAATGTAGCGAAAGGTGTGAAAGTGCTAACGAAACAGAGATCGCAAACAACTGAAGATGTCAAATAGTTATTATTAATTTTGATAAATCAAAAACGGTTAGATGGCAATTCTGTTTCGGAGGCAATCGTATGTGAAAAACCCAGAATGATGTATGTCAATCTTATTAAGAAAATGCCTGGGACAAGTTCTAGTATACTTAGTGATTTTAAGGCCAGCAGAGGATAGTTTGAAAAATGCAACAGGCGCCCTGGCATACACAGTGTTACTAGGCACGGCGAAGGTGCGAGTTCGGACAAGTTTGGGGCCGAACGATAGTATTAAACACTATATGTATTCTGTATAAAATGTGTCTTGGAATGTGTTTTGGAGTGTCTAGAACGTATTAATTGGATTTACATTTATTCATATGGAAATAACTGCCTCGGTTTCGAATTTCGCCGATTGTTTTCTGGCGGATTATCGACGAAAACCGATGTTTGACTGTACTATCACCACCCAAAAGAGACATTTAGTGCGACCCGATCCGCAAGTGCTATCTCCGTGGGACTGTGTCGCAAAGATTTCCTTCTCGTCGCCAACGTCAGAAACCAGCGGGGTGTAGAAGACTGCTACTGGAGCTTCTCATCCATCAGGTGGTATGTCAGGACGTTAGCAGGTGTGGATTAGGAACAGCACATACCCACTAGCTGGGGTTAGTCCTAGGTTGGTAATGTTCCCTCTATAGGTTTTAGGGACGTTAGCAGGTGTGGATTAGGAACAGCTCATACCCATTAGCTGGGGTTAGTCCTAGGTTGGTAATGTTCCCTCTACAGGTTTTAGGGACGTTAGCAGGTGTGGATTAGGAACAGCACATACCCACTAGCTGGGGTTAGTCCTAGGTTGGTAATGTTCCCTCTATAGGTTTTAGGGACGTTAGCAGGTGTGGATTAGGAACAGCTCATACCCATTAGCTGGGGTTGGTCCTGGGTTGGTAATGTTCCCTCTACAGGTTTTAGGCACTTCATTGTAAACAAACTCCAACCCAATGCCTAGATAGACAAATTGTTTGTAAAATAAAGTGTCACACTAATCGCTTGAACAGTGCGTTAATGTAACAATGTGTGAGGACAGAGAGATTTATACCAAGCAACGCTTTATAACGATGAGATAAAAACGATGATATCACAACAACGAGTCAGAACAACCAGAACCCACCAGAACGATGAGATATATAGTAAGCCTTGCATCGATGAAGGTTAGACTTGCACTGGCACAGACAACGACTATATGGAAGTCACTAATGGCGACAGACATTCATGCGTGGTAGAGAGAAAGGCCTTAAAGGAAGCCGAATAAAAACAGGAAAGTCGTGGCTATATTAAACCATCTGCTAGGTGTCCACATTCAAGCAGATACACAATGGAAACTACTGACAACGGATGACACAAAAGCAGTTTCCATCAAAGTCACATCTCATTCGGCAGAGTGTGTAATTATTTGGCTAAACTGGGGGTTCAACTATTGAAAGGTACATACCGATAGAGACGAAGTAATAGTATAAACCGACGGATCTGTTTAAAGTTAGCTGCATATCCTTTGTAGGATGTCGCAGTCAACCCAATCATTGTTGGCTGTTTGTGATTTCTTGGCAAGTTTACGTTGAGTAGTTTGCCATTGCTTTCTGAACTACCGGCACCCATGCCATTTCATGAAAACTCAAGGCGGTCTGCTAAAATATTGCCGGCAGTTGTGTTTCGAACACGGTAGGCGGGATTACGAATTGCGTTCGAAAGCCCATCACCATAGAGGATCTCTGTACAGGAGAAAAATCTGGTTAGGGAGTTTTGGCTAGAGTCAAGAGGAAGGTTCTTGAGCAGAAGGGGATCAGTCTATATATGCAATTTTGTTTCCTGCAGGAACTACACCGACTGTCTGAGAGTCTCCGTGATGTAATGGTAGCCCCGTTTCTACACAAAATGCTGTCTTGACATCATGGGCCAGATCTCCGATAAAGGTCATAGGTGAACATAAAACATATTATGGACGACAGAAGTTACTCCATCACAGTGTAGCACTTATCTATTTCTTCCTTTATGGTCATCTAGTTGGACTCTGGTTTTCTTATTATGTAGTTAGGACTATATCCATTTGTGCGTGTTACAATTGGCAATGGTATCATTTAGCTTAAAGAGAAGTCCATTTTCCCCCCACACCTTGTCGAATGCTTTTGTAAGTCTATCAACGTGGTCAACGGGAGTCATTCTCCTCTGAATGCGTCCTCTATCTTTTGGACGAGGTAACTGGTCTGATCTTTTGTGCAGTATCATTGTCTTAAGTCTGCTTGTGGTGGTACTAAAAGTTCTTTACTTTCCAACCACCGTTTTAAAATACTGTTAATGACATCTCCCATTGTCTTATAGAGGCAGTTTATTAGATGTATAGACCTAGAGGTCATTGTGATGTCTGCCCAGAATTTAGCATTGCTACCATAAACGCTCCAACCAAATCTCCAACCAAATCTGTGGCACAGCACCTGAATTCAAAATTTTATTAAAGATGTCCTGTATATTTTTAATGCTCCCATTTCTTGGATTTTAATCATCTGCAAATGTATGGCCAGCACTGAATATTACAATCAAGCATCTATTAAAATGTAAACATTGTATACTTTCACAATTCCCCATCACAACGTATCGAAGGTTGGAAAACGGCAGCGGGCAATCTGAAAGCAGATCGCGTTGAGTTCAATAATTTGAGGCGTCGGTCGTTCAGAAAGCGATGGCAAATTAGTTGTTGCATGGTGGTCTGCTGTAAAATCGCCCGCATGTGTGTTGTGAAAGCGGATTTGCGGGGTTACGAACTGCGTCAGTACCCCTTTCATCACGGAGTCGGTTGATGGGAATTTACTGAAAGTAACATTACCCTCCATCTAATGGAGACGGATTGTATCTGCAGCAAAGAACCTCAATGACTCGGAACGCTGAAGAAGAAGAAGAAGAAGAAGAAGAAGAAGAAGAAGAAGAAGAAGAAGAAGAAGAAGAAGAAGAAGAAGAAGAAGAAGAAGAAGAAGAAGAAGAAGAAGATTACCCTGTAAATCACAAACAGCTAATATGTTGGGGTTAGTTGCAATGTCCTGTAAAGGACGCGCAACGTACTTTTATACAAAAATAATAGCAGCCGCTAAAGTGCAGTAGCTAGTACTCTTGCCTGCCGTCCTGAGGTGGTAAGTATTTGAATTCCCATCGAGGAGGGGATTCTTTTAAAATGTACCTGGGTTCTTAGGTCGGCCCTGCCTAACTATGGGTACCGGGAAATGTTGTGGGAAGTGAAGGCTGTTTGTGTGACATTAACTACATCACCCATCGAGTGCCGATTGGTCTATCAAAATATGAGGTTAGCACCATATACCAAATAGTCTCAAGACGTGAAAAATGTATCTTAACTTACTTCCACTCATACAAAACAATACATCTTGCCTGACCTCACTTCTGACAACAGAAAGCGTGCTCTTAGTTGCTTATCTTTTGTGTTAATTTCTTAGCTCTTGCATGTTATATGCGCCTAGTGTAGGGTTTATATTTAACTAGCTGACCCGGCCCGGCTTCGCCCAGGCCCTGGTGGGGAGCATCTCATTTAATTCATATAAGTAGTCATATAAGCTCTCCCGTTCCCGACTATCTGTCTGTCTGTCTATCTGACCGGGCCCGGCTTCACCCAGTCCCTGGTGGGGAGCATCTAATTTAATTCATATACGTAGTCATATAAGCTCTCCCGTTCCCGACTATCTGTTTGTCTGTCTGTCCCGGCCCGGCTTCACCCAGTCCCTGGTGGGGAGCATCTAATTTAATTCATATACGTAGTCATATAAGCTCTCCCGTTCCCGACTGTCTGTCTGTCTATCTGTCTGACCGGCGTGGTTTCGCCCAGCTCTTGGCGCACAGTAACTTAAAAGAATGTCCTTCCACACACCATTCAATGAAAACTGTAGAAAAAGATGGGTTACAATGTTATGCATTATGCATTATTTTTATGAAAACTTTGAAAATGCCTTAAAGATTATATCATTATTTATTATAACTCATATGCCTGAAAATAACTATAGACAAAGAGTTTAACAATAGTGCAAGTAAGTCCAACAATATGACTATAAAGTATATAGAAATGTTATTAAAAGTTATGCCCCTTGAAATAACTTTTCTAGAGTGAAGTCCCCCTGCTATATAGACATTATATAATGAAAATGGAAAAGTAAATGTTATTAAATAAGTCGAAGATTTTACATTAAGAAATTATTATAGTCGGTTGCAAATGAATGAAAGGAAGACGTGTAGAAAATTTCATCTCAATCGGATATACCGTTATCGAACGCATCCAAGACCCACAAACAAACATACACTCTGTTTTATAGATATAGATGACTGTGGGTTTTTTGAAAATATTGCCGTTCCAAGTTTTATATTCACCCTCTGTGGAGTTCACGCGACATAAAAGGTAAATACAAAACTTGAAACGGCAATATTTTCAAAAACCCTATTCAATAAAAAATACAGCCTGTATTTTAACTCTATTAACTCCAATATTTCATCATCTTTACTACCTTCTTCATGCAGAATCTAGATCTAAATCGCTTGTTGTTATTGACTATTCCTGACAATGTTGATTAACAAAAACACGCCACTGATTTTTTCGTCTGCAAACTTGTTTCAAAGTACCCAGCGAAATTGCCAGTTTGAGCCATCTCAATTTTACCAGTATATTTTTTTCTGTGGTTGACAAAATTAATGCTTGGAAATTATGGCCAACCAAACCTTTAATTTCACTACTGTTATTACTGCTATCGCAAGCATTAAATATAACAAAAACTAATGCCAATATTCACTAAACATGGGGCAGTTAACAACACTAACGACAAAGTTACTAAAAATTAGAAAATGAAAATGGCATGGATGTAATTGAAAAGTGACAGTGTATAAAGAGTAGTAAAGAAAATTCCCCCTTCAACTTAATAAAATCAATGACTGGATATTTTGGCGGTTCATTCATTCAGTAGCATGTCCTTTTTGCAGAACCTCGCTCCCATAGCAACTTTCCGGAAAACGTCTCGATCACAAGCAAGATGTCCCGCGTCCGATACTCCCATCTGGAGATCATCCGCCACATCCTGCACCCATCTTCTCTTTGGCCTTCTTCTTCCTCTCTTCCCAGGCATATACCCCTCCATTATTGTTCTCTCCAAACTTTCAGCGCCATAAAATACTACGTCTGTTTATTTATGTAACTGTTTCAGTGGCCTCAACTATT
Organism: Cepaea nemoralis; assembly: GCA_014155875.1. NCBI lineage: Eukaryota > Metazoa > Mollusca > Gastropoda > Stylommatophora > Helicidae > Cepaea > Cepaea nemoralis. The sequence goes on along the minus strand of JACEFZ010004937.1, from coordinate 197,877 downwards.
TCTCAAATTGATTTCCTGTGTTATACGTGTACAGCATTAGAACCGACCAATCATTTCTCTTCTTTAAATGTTTGCCTGTGAGACCTGGACACTTACTAAACAAGCTGAACAGCGCATAAATGCCTTTGAATACAAATGTTATAGACGGGTTCTAAGAATATCTTGGGTAAAGAAAAGAACAAATGAGTCCATGCTTAAGGAGCTAAAAATTGAAGAGAGTTGGCTATTAAAGATGATAAAACAGAGAAAATTGACATGTTTTGGTCATTTGAAATGTCATGAAAGTTTGGAGAGAACAATAATGGAGGGGTATAAAAAGTCGCTTAAAAGTCGACATCGTCGACTTCATTGCACCGGGTTCCATATGGCTTCCATATTGACGTGGATAGGCCTTAGGTTCATACCAGAATGCGATCAGCGTTGCCAGTAGTGGGTTGTGCTCAATATTTAAATTTCAAATCCCGAAACAACCACATAATCAATTGATTATTGCTCACTGGATTTAGGAGGCCTGGTGTTCCTTGCCAGTGAGAAGTCCTGATCGTTCGGGTCCCATCGATTGACGGACGTCGGTCGCGGCGATTGGGCAATCTTGAGCATAGCCTACGATGGGTAGCGTTGTGATGTTCTGTTGTGATAATTTGGTGTGTCCAGTGTGTGCCACGTGGTTACACACCCGCTTCACACGCGTGATCCGGGACTGTTTCCGGATCCGGTCAAGGATATGCACTACTGACGAGCTCAAACGAGGGCGAAACTCGAGTATAGTGCTTCCATATTGACGTGGATAGGCCTTAGGTTCATACCAGAATGCGATCGGCGTTGCCAGTAGTGGGTTGTGCTCAATATTTAAATACTACGTGTGTTTATTTATGTAACTGTCTCCAGACTTTCATGGCGTTACAAGTGACCAAAATATTTCAATTTTCTTTGTTTTATCGTCTTTAATAGCCAACCATCTTCAAAATGGTTCCATGGGAATATCGATACATGAAGCCCACAAGCGGGCACTCTCCCTTTGTTTATACTTCACCATGACACCGCAAGGTACAAGAGGAACATGATGAGATGAGATGAGATGAGAGATCTTCAATATTTAGCTCTTGACGTATGGATGCATTTGTTCTTTTCTGTATCCAAGATATTTTTAGAACCCGTCTATAACATTTATATTCAAATGCATTTATGCGCTGTTCAGCTTGTTTAGTAAGTGTCCAGGTCTCACAGGCGCATGTTGCAATAGGAAAGATGCATGCTCTTAAAAATCTAATTTTTGTAGTTCTTTCTGTCTCACTCCATAATTTATTCAGTTGTTTTAGTCTTTAAAGAGAAATTGATAGTCCTCGTTTAATTTCTTTTATTGTGTCAGCATTGTTGGTAATCAATTCTTCTCTTCCACTTTCGTTCGCTTGAAATATGTCTATAACTGCAATGCTGTCTCTTGTATGAATTGAACTGTCTTTTTCAGTTCACACAGCGGTCCATAGAGTTTATCTTCCACTGTCGTCTCTCTAGGCCAGAAGGTTTGCCTAGATATGTTATATTTTGGGCAGTCTTGGAGTATGTGCTCTGCTGTCTGCGACGCCAATCCACATGTACACATGGCTGTTTCACCAATCTTGAATTTTGTATACATGTGGTTGCGTAATCTATTGTGCCCTGTTCTGAGGCGCAGAATAATGACTTGTTCTGGTCTATCCATAACGTGGTAGTCATCTTGAGCAGGTTTTGGTGGCTTTCTGACTGATTTGATCATTCTTTTCTTTTGGTGGTATGTTACAGGCACATCAGGCTGTTCTTCTTTGGCTCCTTCCTTAGCCAATTGATCAGCTCTGTCGTTTCCGGGTACTCCACAGTGGGATGGTATCCACTGTATGGTGACCTTATGCTGACTGCTAAGTTCAGAAAGTAGTGTCCTTAGTACTGGCAATTTCCCAGACAGGAGCGCCTCGAGTACTGATTTTGCATCTGTCAATAGCACCACAGGTTGTGTACCATTGCTGGTATTTAGTAATTTCTCTGTTGCTATCTTGATTGCCTCAATTTCAGCATCGTAGTTATGGCAGTACTTTCCTGTCGGTACTCTAGCTGTGTCCCTAGTATTATTTGGGTATTCTATGTACACTCCCGCTCCTCCATTTCGAACAGCATTTTGTGCTGACCCATCTGTGTAGACTCGGATCCAGAGGTCCTGTGGGTATTCTTCATCAAGGAAGCTGAGAGTGGCTGTTCTGCGCTGCACACTGTTCTGTTCTTCCTTGTCAAATATTCCTCTCACTTTTGTCTGGATTTGTAATGATAGTCTATGCTCATCTTTCCATGGAGTTCGCTCTGGAATAGTTGTTAGGGGGATACCAACTGTGGGCAGATCGGTGGTTTCTCTGCAGAGTCGTTTGGCCTGGTGGATAAAACTACTTCTTTTCAACCGCCCCATAGCTAGGTTTTCAAATCTGTTCTTCATAGGGTGGCCTGGCAAGCTGAGGAACTTTTCTGCTTGTATTAGCGTTTTCGTATCTCTGCGCTCACTCAGTGCTTGTGTCCTCCCCATCTTCTCCATTTCCACTATAGGGGTTGATCTCATCCCTCCTGTGGTGACTCTAAGTGCTTGATTTTGCACTTTGTCCAGCTCTTGTAGTGTGGTTTTTGATGCCGAACACCATGCAGTTGACCCGTATTCCAGGTGTGGTCGTATGCTCTGTTGATAAACTTTGCTAAGTATTTTCCCACTGGCTCCCCATGTGGTTCCACTTAGCTTTCTCAGGATGGCTATTTTCCTTCTGGCTTTTGCTACTGCTTTGTTGATGTGCTTTCTCCATGTCAGCCTGCCATCAAATGTTACTCCAAGGTATGTTGGTTCTTTATCTTCTCGTAGGGGTGTTCCATTTATCTGGATGGTCCCTGCCTTTTGTTTTGGAGAGAGGGTAAATAGGGTGGTGCTGCACTTGTCAGTGTTTATGCTGACACACCATCTATTTGCCCATGCAACAAATGTATCTACAGCTCTTTGTAGTAATCTGGTGGCCACTGATGCATGTTCATTTGTGCTCCATAGAACCAGGTCATCGGCGTACATTGCGGCTTTAATTCCATGCGGTAGATTAGCAACGAGATCATTGATGAAGATTAGAAAGAGTGTGGGGGACAATACTCCGCCCTGGGGAACTACCGTGACGCAGTAGTACTTTCTTGCTCTTTAGTCCGTCTATCTGTACTCGGAGCTCTTCTGTTGTGCAAGTATGCTTTCACCCATTTGTACATTCTTCCATTGACTTTGCAGTTTCTCAGTTTATTCATCAGACCTTCTTTCCAGACTTTGTCAAAGGCTTTCTTCAAATCTATCCATGCCGCAAGCACCAGCTTCTTCTCTTGGAATGCATCCTCAATTTCTTGAGAGAGGTAGGTTGTCTGATCTTCCGTAGAGTAGCACTGCCTAAAGCCAGCCTGCTGTGGCACAAGGATGTTTTTACTTTCAATGTACCACTGCAGTCTGTGATTGATGATGCGCTCCAGTGTTTTGCAGAGACAGCTGGTGAGGCTAATTGGTCTGTAGCTAGAGGCAATGGAACTATCTTTCCCTGATTTTAGGAGGGGTATCATGATTGCTTCTCTCCAGGCTTGTGGAACACTGCCTAAGGTCCAACTGTTATTGAAGATCTGCAACAGCTTTGCTTTGGCCTCTGTTCCTAGGTTCCTGATCATTTCATTGGAGATACCATCAGCTCCTGGTGACTTTCTCATTTTCAGTTTTGATATGGCTAGCTCCAGTTCGCTGATTGTGATGGGTGCCTCCAGAACCTCATGTACTAATTTCCTTCTGTCCTGTATGTTGCCGTTTCTCTTGAATCTCTTGTTGTTTCTCTGGACTGATTTTGATATTGTTATCTTGTGCGAATGAGTCCGCAAAATGGTCAGCTGCTTGCTTTCTTGTTAAGATGTTTCCATCTTTATGTAGTGCAATTTTTGAGTTTCTCCCTGTGCCCTCATCGTTAAGTTGTTTTATTAGCTTCCACAATTTCCTTGTGTCTCTTTCAAAGTTCAGAGACTCTGTTTTTTCCTGCCAGCTTTTCCGTCTAGCCTGCAGCTTGGCCCTTTGAAATTTGGCTTTTGCATGCTGGAATTTATTGTGGTGCTCTTGGCTGGGTGTGGCCTCTGCTTGCTTTCTACATACTTCCACATCATTATGCAACTGTTCCAGTTCACTACTCCAGTAGGGTTTATATTGTTTACGGGCTCCTCTTGGTACTGTTTCTCGCGCTGCCTGTAGTATGCATTTCCCAAACTCTTCAACTACTTTATTTATGTCTTTCTCAGTGTTCAGGTTTCTAACCAGTATGCTGGTGCGATTCTTGTACATTGCCCAGTCTGCTTTCTTGTAGTTCCACCTCGAGAGGGTGCTGCTTTCACTTACAAGCTCATTTTCTACAGTTAGAAAGACTGGTCGATGGTCACTGCCACCTAGTTGTTTCCCAACAATTCGTGTAATGTTCCACTCCAGGTCTGGTGAATGAAAAGCCAGGTCAGGTGTAGTTGTAGAGTGCCATGATCTCGAGTAGAAAGTATGTGGGTCGGACGGCTTGTTAACCAAGATGAATCTATTCTCATCCTGCCAGTCTTCCAGTCTCTCTCCTCTCTGGTCCATGTGATCATAGCCCCAACTCTGCGAGTAGGCTGTTGAAATCGCCGCACACAATCATTTTTTCTGTTAATGGTAGTGTGTCCAGTGCCTGTGGACGGTCACTTGGACAGTAGTAATTGATCAGATGTAGGTCTGTATAGCCTGTTTTAAGTTTAAGTGTCTGATACTCAGCCCCTTCCATATAGACTTCGATTTGGGAAGCAGTGATGTTATTTTTTACAAGGGTAAGTATCCCACCTTTTCGCCTGTCCTTTCGGTCAGATCGGTAACACTGGTAGCCTCTGATTTTGAAGGCTATATTTTCGTTGAGGTGAGTTTACTTGCAAGCAACATATGCTTACTTTTTCTTTGTCCAGGATGTTTTCTAATTCTACTTTTTTGTTGCTGACTCCCTCCGCATTCCAGTGCATTATTTTAAGTCTTTGTTTAGTATGGCCAGCTGTTCTATTCTCATGTCCCCTGGCTCCACAGGACATCTGAGAAGGACCTCCAGTAGTTGGGGTTGGACCCTTTCGAGACATAGGGCCCGGCACTGCACCTGCCTGGGGGTCCAAAGCAGGGCGAGCACCATAACTTTTAGCAGCAGTCGACATATTCCATTTTGCGTAATTGCGTGGCATCCTGATTTCTGTGGTGCGCCTCCTGGCTGGTTGCCTCCGTCTTCAGCACCTTTCCTTTGCTAGAGCAGACTGTGGTCTCACTCGAGTTTAGATGTGTACACACGCACACACGTGTCTGCACATGCATGTATGTGTATACACATCTAGAGCACACTGGTTATTTTCCGGCGCCAGATACTCGCCGTCGCCCCTTCTCCTGTTAGTTATAACAGTTCCGCCACGTGAAGGCCAGGAGTTGGACTTTTGCTGCATAGGTTATGTATTCACAAGCCATTGGGGTATTTAAGCAATGTTGGGCGCTCACCCCAACACTGCGCCCCGGCTACATACAGCAATTTGGAATCTTGGTAATCAATGACCCAAGATATTCGAAATTTTCCACCACCTCCAATCTTTCCTCATTAACATATAATTCTTTCTCCATAGTAGTTTTATCTGTACGCATTATCTTTGTTTTTGCTATGTTAAGATATAAGTTGTGATTTTCACTATTTTTGTGTGTGTGTTGAGGCTATTAGGTATTCCATACCAATCTGTGATGTAGATAGTATAACTGTATCATCAGTATATCGAATCTCTGGTATTTCGTGACCACCGATATTTAGCGCATCATATTGCTCCCTGGTTGTAGGGGTGTGCTAAGTTGGAAATCAATTGTGAAAAGTTAGTTACATGTCATTTCAGGACGTCGTAATCGACCGCATCATCTTTGGCTGTTTGTGATTTACTGGGTAATTAATATTTACGAGCAGTAGTTGGCTATTTGCTTTCTGAAAGACCGACGTCCATACCTTCTAAATCAACGCGTGGCCATATGCTTTCAAATCGTCTGCGTTTAATTTCAAACCATCGATTCGTTATGTCAGGGAACTGTGAAACGCGTTTACTGTCCCTACGCCACAGTGCCAACCATCAAGAATAAAAGATATTTGAAAGGGGAAATTATCATTTATCACTATATCTTCTCTGCGCCATTTCTGGCAGTTTGATACTGTGTTACTTTAATTAAGTATCATAATAATATACATACATACATACGCGTTTGAACTAATGAGAGAGGATGTGGTGGTTGTTCCCACTGAAGAAGAATTCTTTGGTCACATGCGATGGGAGGCGTTGGGGCATATAGTTAAAGGTATCTGCATATTCTTTACAGGACGTCGCTGTCAACACCAGTATTTTTAGGTTACTTGTGATCTCTTGGCAAGTTTTACGTTCAGTAGTTTGCCATTGCTTTCTGAACGACCCTCACCCATACCATTTTATAAAAAACAACGCTAGGTGGTCTGCTGCCAAATCGTCCGCAGCGGTGTTTCGAACGCGGTATGCAGGATTCCGAACTGCCTCAGTAACCCCTTCGCCACGGAGCCGGCTTGGAGAATATAGTAACCACTGGAAATATCTGAGAGTGAAGAGGCAAGGACAGTCAGAAAAAAAAAACAGTGCCTGGTGATTTAAGACGATAGCCGATAGTATGGTGAAATGTCATCAACAGAACCAATATTTGTGGAGAGACACGAACGCCTACGCTACTTGGCAAGGCACTTGATGATGATGATGATGATTATGATGATGATGATGATGATGATGATGATGATGATGATGATGATGATGATGATGATGTGTGTCCCAGTGATAAGAGATATTGAAGATTATAACACTTTTTTGAGTTTACTCGCTTTGAACTCTAGCGTAGTCCATACAGGTGTGACTGAACTGATTTCTGTGTGTGGTTTAGATTTCCCCATTACCAGTGTCCCTCGCCATCAGGCGAACCCACTCCGACTTCTGAGATAGTTGTAATTTACGTCTCCAATTCAAGGATGGGAAGTAAACATTTTAGTCCAACTAAAGGGTTATTCTTATGAAAGTGATGTTTTGTTGTAGTTAGCGTGATCAGAAAGCTTCGAGTAAAGCACCGACATCCCAGCACTGAGGATATTCAAACGTGCTCCGTTTTCATCTTCAACAACCAGCGACGAGTCCCAATACCAATGGTACCAACCGTTTGCTGGCTGATTATGTGTCCGTTCGGTCTTTCCTCGGTGTACTAAGTGTCGGCTAGTTCTTTGTTGCACCATTCTCTCTCCAGGCAGTGATGGCGTATCAGTTCTTCCACACTATAAACATGACCCAAAAGGGCCCTGACCATATATTCCTTATCGTGTTCTAAAATATATATAATTCAATGAGAAGGTGATTGCTTGTTTCATTAAATTAAGAGCTATGTCAGCACAAGGGTACATGTTTGGAGGAGAGTGTTCATCTCATCTCATCATGTTCCTCTTGTACCTTGCAGTGTCGAGATGAAGTATAAACAGCGGGAGAGTGCCCGCTTATGAGCTTCATGCGTGCCCAATTTGTATCCCTTTTAAAATAAAGTTGAACTGAATTGAATTGAATTGATATTCCCATCGACTCTGTTATTCCCTGCGTCCATCGTTTACGTGGTCGGTCTCTTCCTCTGCTTCCCTCTGGTCAGTACGTCATTGCTTGTTGTGGTATACTGTTAGATGGTAACCTACTTGCATGGCCAAATCATTTGACTTGCTGCCTTCTAATAAAATATAGTGCAGCTATAACCCCCACTTTAGTCTTCTTAGTTTTTCTACGAGCAGTATGAAGATCCCCTGCCGGCTTGCTAGGCCAGTCGCAGGTTTAGGAGAGTGTTCATGCAGTTTAAATCAGTTGTTGAGTTAAGAACCGACATCACTGCACTCAGGACATTCCCATGCGTGCTCCGTCCCCTCGTTCAACAGCCAGCGAAGAGTCATACTACTAATCGTTCCCACCGCTGGGAATATCAATTCAATTCAATTCAGTTCAACTTTATTTCCCCTGGTCTTCCCTCTCAGTTTTGAGATTCTTCCAGAACCCCTGCCGATCCCCCGCAATCTCATTTTTTCCACATATGGGTTCTCAATCTGTTCTTCCGCCTTCTCCACCTGGCCCCACAAGCGCACGGCCACCTCCCCCTTGTCCATAGGCAAGATACCACCAAGAGGTGCATCCCCAGCTAGCCTATCAGTCTGTTCATTCCCCCGTATACCCGCATGGCCAGGGCAAAATATCCATACAATTCTCACAATCTGTGACCTCTGAAGCGACGAGAGCCATTCCACGCGAAACATTCCTTTCTCCACCTTACTAAGCATACTCTTTGAATAAATTATTATTATTATTGTATTATTATTATAATTGTATTAATATTAATATTGTATAATTAAATCGTTCTGTGCCAGGCATCCCACCATATGTTTATTGCGGGGTGGGCAAGACTGGTACTTGAACGCCACATCTGCAGAGAGGCTTATTAGGATGTACCAAGTTAAAGATTAAAGGAAAGAGGAGCAGCTTCATTGTATCGAATTTGACTCCATCTATCTTGGTCTCTCTCTCTCTCTGTAGAATTGCAACCTGTCCACTGAGAACATCACACGAATCACAAACTCCATAGCTCCTGCTGTGGACAGTCCTGTGAAGAACGTCATCCCATAAGTCTTTCAAAATATCTCTCTATTATAAACCAGGCGGCATGCCACTGTTGCTGACATGTCTGGATCACAAAGTGGTATAATAGTAATTCCTGGGACAGAAGTCTAAGCAGTTACTATCTAGTATACACACACTGTTAAAGTAATAACTATGACTTCTTATAGTCGATACTTTGTGCTGTTGATGATCTTGTCTGCCCACAGCCCTCATGTCTGTCCACAGCCCTCATGTCTGTCCACAGCCCTCATGTCTGTCCACAGCCCTCATGTCTGTCCACAGCCCTCATGTCTGTCCACAGCCCTCATGTCTGTCCACAGCCCTCATGTCTGTCCACAACCCTCATGTTTGTCCACACCTCATGTCTGTCCACAGCCCTCATGTCTGCCCACAGCCCTCATGTCTGTCCACGGCCCTCATGTCTGTCCACAGCCCTCATGTCTGCCCACAGCCCTCATGTTTGTCCACAGCCCTCATGTTTGTCCACAGCCCTCTGTCTTTTGTTATGTCAGTCATTTCTGATACTGATGTTCCTCCATGCCATCTTGTCAAACTATCCAGCATCTTCTCTCTTGGCCTCCTCTTGTCTCTCCTCCCCTCTGGCTTTCCTCTTCTCATGACATGCCCACAGAATGTTGACTTTCTTCTTCTGATGCAAAGAAACCAGTTGTCTTTGTGAGTTAACTTCTTCCAAGATATCTTCATTACTCTATCTGTCAACACTGTCCTCATCATTCTTCTATACAACCACACCTCTTTAGCTTCCACATAATTCCTCATTTGTCTGTGAATCAATAACTACTGTAGATTGTCTTCCTTGACCCAGTGATCATGTGAGATTGCTAAACATGACCACCCATGCTTATCAGCATGGCACATAATGATGATGACAGATTATCTCAATATAATTCCCAGGCATGAAACTGAATGTTCGAATGTAATCTTCATACTGTTTATCTGTCTTAATGTGTTCAGTGTTCCAATGTTCCCTTCATACTGTTTATCTGTCTTAATGTGTTCAGTGTTCCAATGTTCCCTTCATACTGTTTATCTTTCTTAATGTGTTCAGTGTTCCAATGTTCCCTTCATACTGTTTATCTTTCTTAATGTGTTCAGTGTTTGAATGTTCCCTTCATACTGTTTATCTTTCTTAATGTGTTCAGTATTCGAATGTTCCTTTCATACTGTTTATCTTTCTTAATGTGTTCAGTGTTCGAATGTTCCCTTCATACTGTTTATCTTTCTTAACATGTTCAGTGTTCGAATGTTCCCTTCATACTGTTTTTCTTTCTTAATGTGTTCAGTGTTCGAATGTTCCCTTCATACTGTTTATCTTTCTTAACATGTTCAGTGTTCGAATGTTCCTTCATACTGTTTATCTTTCTTAATGTGTTCAGTGTTCAAATGTTCCCTTCATACTGTTTATCTTTCTTAATGTGTTCAGTGTTCGAATGTTCCCTTCATACTGTTCATCTTTCTTAATGTGTTCAGTGTTCAAATGTTCCTTCATACTGTTTATCTTTCTTAATGTGTTCAGTGTTCAAATGTTCCCTTCATACTGTTCATCTTTCTTAATGTGTTCAGTGTTCGAATGTTCCTTCATACTGTTCATCTTTCTTAATGTGTTCAGTGTTCAAATGTTCCCTTCATACTGATCATCTTTCTTAATGTGTTCAGTGTTCGAATGTTCCTTCATACAGTAACTCAGTCATCATCATCATCAAGTGCCATGCCGGCTGGCAGTAGGCAGTTCATGGCTCTCCACAGATCTCGGTCTTTGGTGTTCTGGATCAACTCTGCTGATGATATTCCTCCATGCCACCGTCTCAATCCGTCCAGCATCATTTCTCTTGGTCGGCCTCTGCCTCTCTTCCCCTCGATCTTTCCAGTTGTCATGATGTTCTCCAATGCCTCTCTTCTCATCACATGACCAAAGAAAGCTGTTTGTCTCTTTCTTATTGTTGTATATAGTGTTCTAGTTTCATTAGCCTCTTTCAGGCAATCGTTGTTAGTTACTCTGGCAGTCCAAGGAATTCGCAACATTCGTCTTAAAAATCACATCTCTGTTGCTTCTAAGTTCTTCCTAATTTGTTCATTTACATTCCAAGATTCGCTGCCATACAGTAAAACTGTTCTATATAGCATTTTAGCACTCTCTTTCTTACATTCATTGATAGCGACTTATTGCACAAGATACTCTTCATTTTCTGAAATGCGACTTTTGCCTGCCATATTCTGCTCTTAATCTCTGTTGTACATCTTCCATCCAATGTTATAAGTGCCCCTAGGTATTTAAAACTATCCACTTGGTTAAGGATTTCCCCTTCTATTTCTATGTCACATTTTGGTGTCCCCATTTTCTTTGATATCACCATTGTTACTGTTTTCTTGATATTCAAGGAGAGTCCTTTCTGTGCACTCTCTGATACTACAATGTCCAATAACTGTTGTAGGTCTGTTGCATTATCCGCCACCAATACCGTGTCATCTGCATATCATATATTGTTTATATTATATCCTCAGTTATAACTCAGTCATATTTACTAAATATTTCTGATATATGTTGTCCTGGTTTTAAATTTTAAATAATCAACTGAGTACTATGTATAGCAAATATGCAGTTTGAGAGCTCCTAGTTAAAAAATTAGAGTCAAGGTGGTGTAGTACTAGCACACTTGCCTGCAGGTCCAGTGGTCACGTGTTAGTAAGCCCATTCAGGCAGATTTGTTTTTATTGACCTGGGCTCCCAGGTTGACCCAGCCTAAAATGGACCCAGGAAAATAGCGGGGGCAGGTGTGAGACTGACCACATCACCCATTGAATGTTGATTGGTGTACACAAACATGGGGCTAGCACCATGTACCCAATATATCTCAAGGCAGGTAAACGGATCTTAAAGAAAGTAGTTCCAAAACTGTATCTAATGAACACTCACTGAACAGACAGGGCACTCATCTCTGGCAGTTATGACATAATTGTATACACAATCCAAGCTGACACAATATTGTATTAATATTGTATAATTTTATCACTGGCACTACATGAAGTAAATAACAGATAGGTACAGGTAAAAGGGTCTTAAAGAAAGAAGTTCCAAAACTGTATCTAATGAACACTCACTGAACAGACAGAACACTCATCTATGGCATTTATGAAATAATTGTATACACAATCCAAGCTACCAATCCAAAGTCTTTTGATGTATTGTATTAATATTGTATAGTTTTAGTATTGGCATCACACGAAGTTTAAATAAAAACTAAGATAAGTACAAATTAAACAACACTACTTCATCAATAATACAAATCTAACAAATGACTTTGTTTATTATTGTGGAAAGAAAATTGTGTAATTATGCTCCATCTTTAAATAGACACACCGCCTTCCCCTTCCAAAATAAAATAATTCTTTTAATGTAAACACCAATCTGTTTCATAAACAGGTTATAAAACTATATTTCAAAAATAAAACATGTTTCACAAATGTAAATTCATTATAAAGAGAGCACAACTGTAATGCAACAATTATAAATTAACTTGGAAATTACTGCCCCTTGATCCCTGAATAATGGAAGACATGGGGAGAAGAGAGACAGGATGTCTAGTGTACTCCTTTAAATCTGAACAATCCCTCAGCAGTTGAGAGTTATGCATTGTAAATATTAGGTGGTAAAAGTCACTGCTGAAAACAAATTTTATAATTGGAAAACCTATGCATTGCAGGATATTTGTATATTTGATGGAGAAAAAAGGCAAACTTGGCCAGAATAATGTGCTCTCTCTCTCTATCTCCTCTCAGTCTCTCTACATCTCTCTCACTCTTTATCTCCCTCTCTCACTCTTTATCTCCCTCTCTTACTCTTTATCTCCCTCTGCATACATGAGTCATCAATACTGGGTATATTTTGCTACTTCCATTTGTATATACCTATTGGCACTCAATGGGTGATGAGGTGAATACCATCCCAGTCAAGTTTACTTCCCAGAAAATTTCCAGGTAGCCATTTTAGGCTGGGTAGACCTGGGAGCGCAGGTCAAATTTTTCAAATGTTCCGCCATAAGGAGGATTTGACCATCGCGGCAGCATGCTGGTCACTGTGTACCCGTGACTGTGCTACTGTGTGATTGCATGTGTATCCCTGTATATTTATGCCATCCTAAATTGTGTGTGTGATTGCATGTGTATCTCTGTATATTTATGTCATCATAAATTGTGCATGTGATTACATGTGTATCCCTATATATTTATGTCACTAAGATTGTGTGGTCGGTCTCCCTGGCCTAGGGATTAGCGACTTTCTCCGTAATCCCATCCCGTATACTTTCGTGAGTAACGTGACATGCGCGAGAACAGGTGGCGGCTCTAGCCACTGTCGGCAACTTACGGGTTTGGGGACTGGTCGCTCAGAAAGCTAATGGCAAACTACTGAGCGCAATCTTGCCAAGAAATCAACAATCAGCTGAAAGATACTGATGTTGACAGTGATGTCCTGTAAAGGATATGCGAACAAACAAACAAAAAAAAAGATTGTGTGAGAGATGTGAGTGATTACATGTGTCTCCCTGTATATTTATGTCACCAAGAGTGTAAGAGAATGACTGTGTCATTACATGAGCATCCATCCATATATATTTATGTCACTAAGATTGTGTGAAATATTGTGTGTGTGTGTGTGTATGTATCTCTGTATATTTATGCCACCAAGATACTCTCCAAAGAGGGGACTAAATGACAAAATACTAGGAAAAGGCAGAAGGGGTAGAGCCTGAACATGAATAAAACAGGCATGCATGCGTCTATCCTTGCTGACTTACAAGGAAATATAGAGAATGACAAAAGACAGAAACTATGAATTGGAATTATAAGAAATATTAATGACCAGGTTTTAAATTACATGATAATAATTAGATACTCTCTTTCTATATATCTCTATCTCTCTAATATAGTTTACTGAATAACATTTATGGGCTGTCTGCTGTTTGCACTACCATACTCGACATGAGTATATGTACAAATACAAACTAAACATAATCATTGTGGGAAATATTACATACAAATTACATTTCTACATTTTTTTAAAAACATCTATCTAAATGTTTCAGTTCCTTATTAAACTGATTGACTTGGCACTGCTTAGCAAATAATAACATTAAAAAACTGCATATTAATGTAATACATGTGTGAATAACAAATGCAAAAGAAAATGCTAATACATGAAATAATGTTTCCACAAATATGTATATTCTAGTAATACAACATCTGTCACATTGGAAAATCTTTAGTTTTTTTTTTTCATCATACACAAGTTTACATGTACATCATCTCTGCATATAATTGTAATAGTGTCGAACTGTCTGTTTTATTTTTGTTTGCTGATGAAGACGTTGCAGCTGTTACACCCATTCTGTAATATGTGACTGTGTTCTTGTAAAGCTGATCATTTCCATTTCTGACCTATTTCTGTATTAAAGTACGACCAACCACATCAATTATGATTAAGGAGGTCAGCATGGCCGAATGGATAAGAACGCATGTTCTTAAACATCCGGTGTGCTGATGCCGAAGTAAGGGATTCAACCCCTACACCGGACAGCTGGACTAAAATGTTGACTTCTCGTCCTTGACTGGGGACATAAATTACAAGTACCTCTGAAGTCGGAGTGGGTTCGCCTGATGGCGAGGGACACTGTTAATAGGTAAAGCTGATCCACACGCAAAATTCAGTCCAGCACTAGTAGAAGAAGTGTGTATCGACTACGCTTGAGTTCAAAGCGAGTGAGCACCAAAACAACAACAAATTCATGATTAAGAAACTCAATGGATGAAGAAACACAGATACATGTGCATGTTTCAACCAAGATCTTTATAAACAGAACAACAAAAAAATTCTAAAAATATACAATGAACGAACTATAGAATGGAGTACTTTCCTGAAAATGTCCAGTCCAGGAGAATAAAAACTAAGAATTTTCTTTCTTCTCTGATTTCTTGGTTCCCATTCTTCTGGATTTGACATTAATCAGGGAAATACTCCTTTCTGTTGTTCATTTGTTATACACATATTTATTGTTTCGTTGTTTTGTTTTTCATTCACCTCACAAGATCTCTAAAGACTAGGATCAGGTTTCTGTTCTTGTGCTGATTTTGCCATTTGGTCAAGCCACTGTTATTTTCAAGAGCCCTGTTAGTGGTGTAGTAACTAGACACGCACCTGGTGGTCATGGGTTTCATCAACATCAGTATGAATTTCAATTTTAAAAATTGAACTGAGCTTCCAGGTCGACCTAGCCAAAGTTAAGGACACTTTTACATGGCTTTAAGCTTATTGGGTATATGGTTTTAGCCATATATTTTTGTTAGCCACTACACTACCACAGCTTGTTTCTAGACTGTACTTTAATCATTTTATTAAATAAATACTAGTAGATATAAACTATATATTACTTGTCACATTCATCTGGTACTTTTGTTGAGAATAATTGACAGATTAGAATTTGATCTGTAAGAATTGCCTGAGTTATTTTCTTGACTACAGTCGATTATAGGTCACATGATACACTTAATTGTGTCAAGGAAGTGGCTGCCTGACATCCAACTTCAACATGATCAATGCTGGGTTAGAATCTAGCTGAAGAATATTGTTTAAATATTGTTTTCACCAGAACTCACTAATATCATACTCTCCCTCTAGTCTCTGGTTCATGAATTTTATGCCTAGCCTTCTCTGTCTTCTCGTCTCTCTAAGGACAAAAAAACCAGAGGTGATTGTATGAAGGATGAGCATATTATAAAACCCTTGGAGGTAGCAAATCATAACAAGTAGGAATGATAGCCCCGCTCTATTCAATTTTCAAAATTAGAAGACCATGCAACAATAGAATATTTATAGAATACATGGACAACCGGGAAGGTTAACCCAGTCAACAAATGCCTGAAGAAGTTTGATGTGTCGGCCAAAAGGCACAAATATTGCAGCTCTGCTGTAAACAGTCACAATGTAATTATGTCCAAAACAAAGAAGAAGAAGTATATATGGATTCTGGTTCACATCCTCTGGGATCCTTGCCGGTGCTCCAGAATTCCAGAAATCAATCAATAACATAACATTTATTTCACCAAATGCATCTTCCACTCTGAAAGTTTGAAAACAGTGATGGTAACATAATGGATAGTGTATTGGCTCTCAGCACATTGGTCCCGGTTCAACTCTCATTTGAGGAGGCATTTACATATGTTCCTACTGCATTACTGATTCAATTAAATAACACAACATCAATAACAAATGTAATAAAGTAAGCATACATCTATTTGTAATGTAATATGAAAATGAAATTCAAAATAACAAAACTCACATTTAAAATCTCATATAATCGCAGAATCTAATGCTCTGAATAATATCCATTCTGAAATGGGTAATACTGAATTTACAACAAGACGATAAACACCACTTCTTAAAATACTAAATGCTGATGTAAAAAAAATATGTTACTTAAAAGTTTTGCAGTTTAGTCTAATACAATTTATACTGAACACTTCCATGGGTTTTTAATAATTTAAACAGCTAACAATTAAACCAACGGCCTGTCATCATCATCATCATCAAGTTGAAGGTCATTTACAGAACATCGCTCCCAACACAGACCCCTGGGAAAGATTCTTGGTCTTTTGCCAGTTCTCCATGCCTCAAGTATTTTCATGTTCTGTATGGGACGCAGAGGTGTTTCCAAGGCACCAGGGCCGGGATATATACTGGTCAAGACCTGCTGACACGTCCACGTCGTGCGTCCTGGGCAACAGGTCTCTTCGGGGACCTGGCTAACATCAGTAGGATCGATGATTCCTCCGAAGTCGGAGAGTATCTGCCTGCATGGCGAGGAACCACCAGTCTGCACACCAATAAGCCAGACATGGGACAACGGATACTCACGCAAACCTCAGGTCCTGTATGACATCACAATGATGTTGGACAACAGGATGCCTTCATCCGACATACAGGACTTTTGCGTTGGAGCTCAAGCCAACGAACACAAGCAAGCAAGCAGCATGTTCTGTATCACCTTCATACAGGTCTCCCCTGACTCTTCTTCCAAGTCTCCCCTGACTCTTCTTCCAGGTCTCCCCTGACTCTTCTTTCAGGTCTCCCCTGGCTCTTCTTCCAGGTCTCCCCTGACTCTTCTTCCAGGTCTCCCCTGACTCTTCTTCCCCTGACTCTTCTTCCAGGTCTCCCCTGGCTCTTCTTCCAGGTTTCTCTGGCTCTTCTTCCAGGTCTCCCCTGACTCTTCTTCCAGGTCTCCCCTGACTCTTCTTCCAGGTCTCCCCTGACTCTTCTTCCAGGTCTCCCCTGACTCTTCTTCCAGGTCTCCCCTGACTCTTCTTCCAGGTCTCCCCTGACTCTTCTTCCAGGTCTCCCCTGACTCTTCTTCCAGGTCTCCCCTGACTCTTCTTCCAGGTCTCCCCTGACTCTTCTTCCAGGTCTCCCCTGGCTCTTCTTCCAGGTTTCTCTGGCTCTTCTTCCAGGTCTCCCCTGACTCTTCTTCCAGGTCTCCCCTGACTCTTCTTCCAGGTCTCCCCTGACTCTTCTTCCAGGTCTCCCCTGGCTCTTCTTCCAGTTCTCCCCTGGCTCTTCTTCCAGGTCTCCCCTGACTCTTCTTCCAGGTCTCCCCTGACTCTTCTTCCTGTTCTCCCCTGACTCTTCTTCCAGGTCTCCCCTGACTCTTCTTCCAGGTCTCCCCTGACTCTTCTTCCAGGTCTCCCCTGACTCTCATTCCAGGTCTCCCCTGACTCTTCTTCCTGGAACAATGTCTTCAATTTCAGGACTCCGGGGTAAGGCCGGACAGACACATAATCAGATTGCTACTGGTATCATTAGTATTGGGACTCTTCGCCAGTTGTTGATGACGAGGAAGGAGCACATATGGGGATGTCCAAAGTGCTGTGATGTTTGTTCTTGACTAAACTCAACTGCTATTTATAAAACACTGTGGCATTTCATATGGCCAAAGTATTTCAGTGTCCAAGACTTTATAACCTTCACCATTACCCTCTATGGACAACAATCACCTTCAAATTAATATCCGGTGTGGGAAAAACAGTGGTCATCCGCTATTTGTGGCTCTATTAGTCACAGGATTATTTATCTGAGCCAGGGATGTACCCTAATATAACTTCTGTAAGAGGTTGAACAGGGTAGGCGTAATTGTATGATCATAATCGAAATGATGTTTATGAGCCTGTATTCTTCAATGTTTAGATACTGCAGAATGTCCGGTAATTTCTTTCATCTTTACTTATGTTATTCTAAAAATGTTTCCGTAACAAAAACTGTTTTAAAAAAAAAACATCCAGATTTCTTCATTAGTCTTCAGTATGTTTCCTGGATTAAATATGAGATGCCTTTTAAAAATGAGGATGTAGAAATCTGTGTCTCGGTAAATGTGAGAAACATGGTCACAGTTTCTTAGCAAGTTTTCAAGTGGTCAATCATATTACTTTTTGACACACTTCATACTTTAATATTAAGAAATACATAACTGCATATTTGGTTCATGTAATTCCAATATATGGTATTTCATGCTATAGCCTTTGTGGTACATAATGTCCTGCTATTGACCATAATTAAATAATTTTACTTAGTTTAGACTGCTTGCAAATATGAAATCTGCCACCATTTCAAAAATTACAGGGATCAATCCAAGGATTGCAAATATAACTCATGAAAATACTTGCCAAGACCAAAGGTTTCTGAATTGTCATATTCTCCCTGAGTTTCTGGGTATTAAGATTTGGTGCCTTGCTATTGCAGATAAGAGTAAAATAACAGGCCTCAAGTGCAGATTAACAATCCCTTGAGAATTGGAAGACCAGGGTATACATCCTAGCTTTGAAAAATTAAAACCCACCCAAAGACAAACATTTGTATAGTTGTGATTCATGTATACAAACATTGTTATAATGGGTGATTCATGTATACAAACATTGGAATTCTCATTATGTCATGGCGTTTTATGCTGTGCTGAGAACTTACTTGTGCTATCTAAGGGCAGAGATCAAAGCACTATAGATGCATGGTGTAGATGGTCCTTGGAAATGAAACCTGCAGTTTATTAGATCCAACTGAAGACGTCATAACAATACATATATCTCTCTGTATCATAACAATACAGATATCTCTCCGTGTCTTAACAATAAAGATGTTTCTCCATGTCATAACAATACAGATATCTCTCTGTGTCATAACGATACAGATATCTCTCTGTGTCTTAACAATACAGATGTTTCTACATCGTGACAACTCACATGTTTTGCCACGCCATGATGTCAAGCTGTCTAGCATCTTCACTCCAGACATTACCCTGTCTTCCTTCCTCTTCCACTTCCCTGTCACTGTGACATTTTCTACTTGACCCCTCTTCATGGGTTGTCTTCTTTGATACAAGTGACCAGTTGGTTTCTTTCATGGCATCTTTATTACACATTTTATCTGTTCAAGGATTTCATAACATTCTTCTATAGAACCATATATCTGCACCCTCTACAAGAGTGGTTCCAAAACTTTAGAAGACTGCCATTCTTTGCCTGCCAGTATACACCTTAATGTTCCATTGTGGACACAAATGCAAAAATACAAATCTTTCATGTTATGTCTGGAGGTCTTGATGATGAAGTGAGTAGCATGTACTATAAGCATAGATTCATTGCACAGACTTGCTGTGAACACAGATTCATCACAAAGATCTGCTGTAAATACAGATTCATCACACAGACTTGCTGAAAAAACAGATTTAACACACAGACTTACTGCAAACACCGATTCACCACACAGACTTACTGTAAAAACAGATTCATCACACAGGCTTACTGTAAACACAGATTAAACACACAGACATACTGTTAGTTACTTAGTTAGTTAGTCTTTCCTCTTGAGCCTAAGTCGGCACATAGGGCATAGGTCATGGCTCTCCATGTCTGGCGGTTCGCTGCTACCTGTTGTAGATCTTGGATGTTTACTTGGCATACTGTCAGTCAATAAATTAATGTACATTTTAAAAAAAAACAGTCAACATCTACGCATTAGTTGTTATCAGCATGAGCACTTGGAACCAGCCTGTCCTGAGTCATCATTCTTGCCGAGTTTGATTGGACCTGAGCCGGGAGAGTGAAAAGAACCTGAGAATCCTTCCAACTCTGCATGCTTGGCCATCATCTCTTCAATCAGAAATCTACAACAATAAAAAAGAACCATGAATGTAGCTGGTAGCAACAACAAAACACAAGTAACAGGAATAAGAAAATACAGTAAAATGTTCATAGAATGGAACAAAATAAAACAGGATGATATGACATGAAACACAATGTTATTGAACACATTAGGAAAAGCTTGGAGGCAGTGGAAATGTGATTTCTGAGATGAATGTTTTGAATACTTTGGACTGCCAGAACAACTAATAACTATTCTCTATCTGTAATCCCCATCTTTGTACACATTGTTCTTTAAATTGGTGAATGAATTCACCTTTTGAAGTAAGGTTTCACCAAGGGATATCGTGTTATCATTTCTTTGATTTATTTTCATTAACTTTGTCTGTCCCTTATTAATACTTAGACCTAAATGTGACCTTCCATCAAGAGTGTTTAGTTTGTCTTGCATTTGATTTTACGCATGGGACACTGAATTCCATTTCTAGTGGTTGTATTGATATCTTCACAACCCAGTGTATAGTCAGTAATAACAATAAAGGTGACAAAAGGCATCCCTGTTTCACTCCTATTCTTATTTCAAATGTATCTATTTCCCTCATGAAGAACTCTGTATTTTATGTTTTTATATGGTTCCATTGATAATTTAATAGTTTAATTGAGTTCCCATAGTGCCTCAACAATTTTCTAAAGAATTCCTTATCAAGGTTGTTGCAGGCCTTTTTAATTCATAATCCAAACATTTAATATAAAGAATAAAAATAAATATTTAAAGCACAATCCAAAAAAAAAAACCAACCCACCCACCCACCCACCCACACACACACATACACATATATATATATATTTTTTTTTTTAAATATAATTCTTTAAGAAAATTCAATGAATGGCTGTCAACTGTCAAACTGTCATCTACTGCCAATATAGTACCTTGTGGTGTAAGACAGGAGGGCCTTGAGTCAGAGGAATTAAGGTCGCCTGGCTAGTGCAGTTGCCGTGAACTGTGCAGGTTAGGGTTTTATTTTTGCCTCCGACAGAAAAAAAAATCCACATCTTACTGAGGATTCGAACTTATGTCTCCTGAAGGAGAGTCTGGCATTCTAGCCACTCAGCCAGCTGCTATTAAAATGCCATTTCCAACAAGAAACAGCACTGTGGAACTGACGCTCTGAAAGAGGCAGCAAACTTTACCAGAAAATCGAAAATCTTAGACTAATCAAATGATGATCACGGAAGAAAAAGACAACAACAATTGGATACAAACCCCATAGACTCCTCTATCATCACTCCCTCCTTGACGGACGTCTCGCTCCAACCAATGAAGTCGTGTTCCTTACACATGTCCTCTATTTCACCTTGGGATACCTCTCTTTGATCTACTTCATCGCACTGAAATTAAAAAATGCAAACCTACAATCAGACCTGTGTACATTTAATTTAGGGAGCGACAGTGGCTGGCATGCTGGCCTGCTAACCTGGTGGGTCATGTGTTCGTATCCTCTTCTTGGTAGATTTCTTTAACCGATCAGGTTCCCAGGTCCATTCGGCCTAAAAGGGATACCAGGAAATGATCTGGGAAGTAAAGGTGCCTGGCTTGATATTGCCTACATCACTGATTGAATGGTGATATTGCCTACATCACCGATTGAGTGGTAATATTTCCTACATCACCGATTGAGAGGTGATACTGCCTACATCACCAATTGAGTGGTGATATTGCCTACATCATCTATTGAGTGGTGATTTTGCCTACATGACCGACTGAGTGGTGATATTGCCTACATCACCGATTGAGTTTTGATATTGCCTACATCACTGATTGAGTGGTAATATTGCCTACATCACCTATTGGGTTATGATATTGCCTACATCACTGACTGAGTGGTGATATTGCCTACATCATCTATTGAGTGATTATTTTGCCTACGTCATCTATTGAGTGATTATTTTGCCTACATCACCTATTGTGTAGTGATTGGCCTGTAAAAATATGGCTATGGGGCCAAAGCCAAATACCCAATACACCTTAAGGTGAGTAAATTAATCTAGATGGCTAGTAAAAGGATATGTGTAAACTGAATATATAATCAAATGTAAAGATATTTTGATGTAACATTTCTTGGTTTATTCTGTGACACTTCCTGCACTTATCTACAGCTGGACTAATGCATGTTAACTTTTTGATCATAGTTTTACTAGGTCCATTTTTTCCTATGCCCTTAATTTGAACTCAAGCGTAGTCCATACATACTACTTCTTGTAGCAATGGACTGAATTTTGCATGTGGATTAGCTTTCCCTATTAGCAGTGTTCCTTCCCATCAGGCAAACCCATTCCGATTTCAGAGGTACTTGTAATTTACATACCCAAGTCAATGATGAGAAGTCAACATTTTAGTCCAACTGACCAGTGAAGGGATTGAACCACGACCCCCACCCCAGCATCAGCACACTAGATGTTTAAGAATGAGTGTTTTTATCCATTCAGCCATGCTGATTTCCTACTAGGTCAATGATGGTTATGCCCCTTATTTTAATTTCTAGAATGTGCATCAAGAAATGTGACTTTTCATTTTAGATATACTAAGAAAGTCACATAGTTATGTCTATCTACATGTGATTTCAAAGTAAAGAGAATTCTCTAGCAAATGCTGCCATGTAGGAGACTGGAACATTAGGCCTTCGTGTATCCTGTAGCATGTGTTATAGTTAGTTTAGTCGATGGATCAACATCACATGTATCTTGGCTATCCATGTGCCATGTACCGAAGTAAGGGGTACACAGTACAAGAGACAGTCGACAAAAATAGATGATAGAAGAGTAATGTTCTACATGAGAAACAACCACCATGAAAGCGTGGCATAATAGAATAGTCGTAATAAAGTGACGATAGTTCAACATTAGAACAACAGCCCAAACCAAGGGAAACTACCTGAGCAAGTATGACCCCAAAACATCACGTGATGGGATGGAAGCGACATCGGGGGTTAGAAAGAACTAGACTTTAGTCAGGCTGAAGGGATTGTAGAGAGAGGTTGAAAACGCACCTAGGTGTCCCAGAAACGGCGAAACATCACGTCTAATATAATCGGCAAGATAGCCGTTATGTTCTACAACAGGCTGTGATAATGAAGAAGGCTTCTGCGGTGATGGCAGTTCATGAATCTCGACAGCGAAGTGTAGTTGTGCATTTGCCCAAGATGGCTAGCCAGAGTTGCAGTTGCCAAGTTCTTGTTTAGGCTCGTTGTAAAGAACGTGACACACTCATGACGATCATAAGTAGTTCTGGAAAACAAGAGCCAATGCCAGCGTTCTCACAATGTGATCACCCTTTTATTATTGAAATTGATTCAAAACTCATGACTACCAGGCCACCAGGTGTGCATCTAGCCACTACACTACTGCAGCTCTCATGTCAGGTTTTACCTATTATTTATTGCTTTCTCACATATTTATTGCTTTCTCACATATTTATTGCTTTCTCACATATTTATTGCTTTCTCACACATTTATTGCTTTCTCGCATATTTATTTCAGCTTACGCTATCAAAAACCAAAAAAAATACCAAAAATAACACTATAAACAAAAAGCATGCACAGTCTTTGCCATCAGAACAGTAACCAGAAGTTGTACATAACTTTCTTTCTCAATTTACTGTAACTAATCTCTAACACATATTTTGCCATTTCTATTTTAGAAATACCTCCCCATGACAGGACAGGAAACATAAAACAGTGTGGCAACCACAGTTCTGTGGACAGAGTATCTGCCTCTGGTGTGCTCTTTGCTGTTAGCAAGATAACTACAAACAGGATGTACTCACTTACCCTGCCAACTTAAAAGGTTGCTAAAGGCTGAGGCCCACAGTCATGTGGAAATGGAAAGCAAGGGGAAACTATCACATTTTGCTTCCTAAGAAACTCAAAAAAGAAACATCAGAGTGCTTGAGGCAGAAAAATGGCAAGAGATTGAGAGATTTTCAGCGGGTTATGATGAGAGTCCTAATGGCAGTGGAGATATAGTTTCTGAGGAAAATGCAAAGAATACCATGAACAGACAGAAAAATCAATGAGAAAGTCATACAAGAAGCAAATGAGAACTGTAGACTAATTAGAGAAATTAGACGTACACAGTCACAATTTTTTGAACACATAAGAAGAAATAAATTAGAGAACTTGGTGACAACTGGCAAGATTGTGGGGGAAAGAACAAGGGGAAGGCTAAAAAGTAAATATCTGGATGGCTTGGTGACATGGCATGGTTGAGGCAAGAATATGGAGCTGATCCACGGCTCTGGTGATCGTTGTGAGATGGTGAAACACTTAATTGGCATGGCACATGAAGATGATGATGATGATGAGAGTAGTGATCTGCAAAGGACCTGCTGCATGAATATTTCATTAATACTGTATTTTTAACATTCCATATCCTTTTATTTATTTATTCTGCTTAGGGGTTTTCAAGTTGTAGTATACATGTAACAACTGAAGAGTGATTACATTTTTTTAGTCAGTCTGGTTCACATTTAAGTTCACAATTAAAGATACAAAACCTCCAACATTCAAAAGCTTTCCTAAACTGACTTCATCTTCTATGTTATCTTGTTAACTTCTACATTAGAGACACATATTATTTAGTCACACAGAGTGACTTACCTTGTTAGCCAGCAGAAGACAAGGCACCGGTGAACCATCTGTTAAATTACACTTCTGATCCAGATCCTTCTTCCACTTGACAGAATTTTGAAATGTGCTCTTCTGTGTTAAGTCAAACATGACCAGACATGCATGAGCATCTTTGTAATAAACTCTGGTCATGGATGTGAACCTCTCTTGTCCTGAAGACAATATGAGCCTTGCTTTATCATAAGATTGTAAAGTTAAGTAAGTAAAGTACCCTTTTACACACCTTAAGTCACATGGGCATATGGTGCTGGACCCATATTTATAGACAATTGATACTCGATGGAAGGTGTGGTCAGTATTCCAATTCCAATTCCAATTTTCCAAAAAAAATTTTCAAATTTGGTCTCGAGTAACCTGCTTCCTCAGTGGTAGTTATTGTTGAGATCCATGGTTGTGTGGACTGTTAGTCCTAATTCATACTGGTTTTATTGGTTCCGCTCTGTTCGTAGGATAAAGTTATTTTCTTTCTGTCTTATGCTGGTCCTGATAAAGACCAGTCCTTGGTCGGGCGGTCTTTTTTTCACTATTAGCACTACCACGTGCTTGTTGTTTCTTGTGTTGTCCTCGCCGGGACTGGTCCCGATCATGTTCAGTCCTTATAAGGACTCGATGTAGGCAAAGGCAGAGAGTTCAAGTGCAGTCTCAAGTTGCTTTATTGTTTTCATCATCGGTGTATGGGTTGGTGCCACAACAAGACGACCCAATCTCCCTATCAGCCCCATTCAGGAGCCCTTCCGGAAGAGCCAACCCACAATCCTGGCACTCCCCCCGCCACACTCAGCTGTCCCTCTCAGGACAGCCAGGGCACCCATTATTTTTTTTTTAAATACATACTTGATGGAAGATGTGGTCAGTATCAGACTAGACCCATATTTATAGACTAAATGGCACTTGATGGAAGATGTGGTCAGTATCAGGCAAGACCCATATTTATAAACTAATTGGCACTTGATGGAAGATGTGGTCAGTATCAGACTAGACCCATATTTATAGATTAATTGGCACTTGATGGAAGATGTGGTCAGTATCAGACTAGACCCATATTTATAGACTAAATGGCACTTGATGGAAGATGTGGTCAGTATCAGGCAAGACCCATATTTATAAACTAATTGGCACTTGATGGAAGATGTGGTCAGTATCAGACTAGACCCATATTTATAGACTAAATGGCACTTGATGGAAGATGTGGTCAGTATCAGGCTAGACCCATATTTATAGATTAATTGGCACTTGATGGAAGATGTGGTCAGTATCAGACTAGACCCATATTTATAGATTAATTGGCACTTGATGGAAGATGTGGTCAGTATCAGACTAGACCCATATTTATAGACTAAATGGCACTTGATGGAAGATGTGGTCAGTATCAGGCAAGACCCATATTTATAAACTAATTGGCACTTGATGGAAGATGTGGTCAGTATCAGGCTAGACCATTATTTATAGACTAATTGGCATTTGATGGAAGGTGTGGTGAGTATCAGCCAATCACCTTTCCTTCCCAAGACATTTCCTGATATCTATTTTAGGCTGGGTAGACCTGGCAGCCCAGGTCAATTATTAAAAATTTGCATCCGCCCCATTGCAGAATAAACCCACACCCAACAGGCTGGCAGACAAGTGTCTTGTCACTATGCTACCATACTTCCAGACTGCAGCGGCCATGTTAATTTCAACGCAGATATTGTCAGTGGGATGTGAAGTGTTATATTTTCACATTTACCAGGTTATATCATAATGTTCAGAATTGACCAGATTCTTTCCGCGTTGTCTTTCTTTCTGAGATGGTTGGTAGGTTACGACTCCTCTGTAAGGCTGTGAGTTTTAATGAATAAGTCTGATGCAATGGCGCTCAGGTCATCTAAGCCCTGAAAAAGAGCTTGCATCTATCAAAGTAGCTCAGAGAAATCCAACACCAAAGTGCCATCATCACAAGGACTGTAGTGAAGAGCTTTCTTTCTCCTCTCCAAGTTTGAAAACCAACAAGATGTGCAAGACTGGAACCAAACTTCTGCAGAGAGGCATGGTATTGCAAGAATGTTAGCCAGAATAGAGACCCATCTGGGAATAGGCCACATCACAAAAAGGTGCCCCAATGTCTCAGCCAGTGTAAAACCTGGTCCAGGACTTGTGATCTCAGTGATCTCAGTGACCCTTCCTTCCAAGGTCCAGGCAAGAGGATTGACTTCACTGTACTTGAGTCTAACCCCATCTGTAGAGAGCATCGCACAAAGCACAAATTCCATAGCTCCAGGGGTTATCCCCAGGGTAATCATTAAAAATTGCACTAGTTGTCTGAATTATTCATTCCAAAAACACACCCACGACCTTCAGAACATAAGGCAGATTCTTCCCAGAAAAAAATCACCAAGATCTCTGATAGACATTTTACAAGCATGAGCTGACCCAGCATCATTCTCGTTGAGGCTCGAGGACAAGATGGTGCTTCACTTCAGGACATCTATTACAGTGAGGCTGGTGCGCAGACTTTCCTCCTGACCCGGTCCCAAAGCTCCATTTCCATGTGGGCTGTGTTGCAGACCTCTCCATTCCCCTTGACAAGCTAAGAAATCAGCAAGGTGTGCAAGACTGGTACAGGAACATCACATTTGCTGAGAAGCATGTTAGTGTGCTGGTAAAAACTCCGCCGGGAAGCAAGCACGACAAGAGGCTTCTGATCCTCAGACGAATTTCCGCTTTGCCAAATGTTTTGGCCCCTTTACCTTCTTTACACTCTCAGGCGGCGGGCCTGTCTGGGTAATGACTCCCGGACGTTTTTCTCCTATCGTGCGTATTTATCGAGACATTTTTCCTTGTCGACATTGCAACGTGTGACTGCCCAAAGGCCATCATTAGAATGTCACCAGGTCATGATTCAGCACAGATCATATGGAGATTGGCTTGGATTAGGCTTCAGTTAGTAATATTTTTCCACAAGATTTAGGAATTTCATTGTCGATAAACTCCAACCCAACAAAAACACATTCATTGGAATTATTGCATCTAGGAATTTTAGACAATTTTATCAGTATTAAGTGGTGGGCCTTGAAAGGTCTTAAGAGAGCATTTAAAACCATGAAATATACACACATTTAAGAAATACTGGTCAGATAAATTTTATACCCATGTATGTTAAATATTACATAAACAAGCATTGAATTATTGAATTGTACCTGCAATGTCCCACAGCTGTAGTTTTATGTTGCATTTGTCCGACCATTTTATCACTTTCAAAGCAAAGTCAACTGAAATAAAAGATTTTTATACTGACAATAAAACTGCAAACATATGTTATTTTCATGTTCATATTTTCATTTTCATGTAATAATTTTGAAAGATAACACCGGACTAAAATTAAACTAATAAATCTGTGTGCTAGCAAGAATGCTTGAGTGTATGTGTGACTGTGAGAGAGAGAGAGAGAGAGAGAGAGAGAGAGAGAGAGAGAGGGGGGGGGTGGGGAGGAGAGAGAGGAGAGAGAGGAGAGAGAGAGAGAGAGAGAGAGAGAGAGGAGAGAGAGAAAGAGAGAGAGGAGAGAGAGAGGAGAGAGAGAGAGAGGAGAGAGAGAGAGAGGAGAGAGAGAGAGAGGAGAGAGAGAGGAGAGAGAGAGGAGAGAGAGAGAGTGAGTGAGAGAGAGAGGAGAGAGAGAGAGGAGAGAGAGAGAGAGAGGAGAGAGAGAGGGGAGAGAGAGAGAGAGGAGAGAGGGGAGAGAGAGAGAAAGAGAGGAGAGAGAGAGGAGAGAGAGAGGATAGAGAGAAAGAGAGAGAGAGGAGAGAGAGAGAAAGAGAGGAGAGAGAGACAGGAGAGAGAGAGAGGAGAGAGAGAGAGAGAGAGAGGAGAGAGAGGAGAGAGAGAGAGAGAGGAGAGAGAGTGAGCGAGAGAGAGAGAGGAGAGAGAGAGAGAGAGGAGAGAGAGAGAGAGAGAGGGGAGAGAGAGAGGGAGAGAGAGAGAGAGAGAGAGGAGAGAGAGAGGAGAGAGAGGAGAGAGGAGAGAGAGTGAGCGAGAGAGAGAGAGAGGAGAGAGAGAGAGGAGAGAGAGAGAGTGAGTGAGAGTGAGCGAGAGAGAGAGAGAGAGAGAGAGAGGAGAGAGAGAGTGAGTGAGAGTGAGCGAAGAGAGAGAGAGAGGAGAGAGGAGAGAGAGAGAGAGAGAGATGTTGGGAGGATGGAGAAGAGATACAAGGAATGCTAGTAACATTTCATTTGTATCTATGGGGATCATCATGGCCAAATGGATAAGAACATGTGTTTTTAAACATCCGGTGTGCTGATACCGATGTAAGGGGTTCAGCTCCTACACCGGACAGTTGGACTAAAATGTTGATCTCTTGTCCTTGACTTGGGGACATAAATTACAAGTACCTCTGAAGTCGGAATGGGTTTGCCTGATGGCAAGGGACACTGTTAATGGGGAAAGCTAATCCACACGCAAAATTCAGTCCAGCACTACTGGAAGTAGTGTGTATGGACTACACTTGGGTTCAAAGTCAGCAAGCGCAAAAACAAATCTGTATCTGTATTTTGTTGGGTTTCCCATTCATATTTTACATTTGTTCACTTTTGGTGTCAGATCAATAGTAGTCACTCTTTTTTTGTATTAGGGGTATTTTTTTTTTCCCCACTCGCTCGCTTTGAAGTCAAGCATAGTCCATACACACTACTTGGTGCTGAACTGAATTTTGCATGTGGATTAGCTTTCCCTAATAACAGTGTCCCTCGCAAATCCATTCTGACTTCAGAGGTACTTGTAATTTATGTCCCCAAGTCAAGGATGATGGGTCAACATTTTAGTCCAACTGTCCGGTGTAGAGGTTGAACCCCTTACCTCGGCATCAATACACCGGATGTTTAAGAACACGTGTTCTTATCCATTAGGCATGCTGACCTACATATTAGGGGTATTGAGTTGACCATGCATTAAGTGCACTTGTTGATACAGTCGGGCCCTTGTTGTCATCTGGAGGTGACAGGTTCAAATCCCAGTTGGTTGGTAACTATAGCTTTCAATTATTATGTTGTCTAGTGTGTCCTCAAGCTTCTGCTTCTTTCTTCCACTTCCATGGGCGCCAAACAATACATGTGTGTTTATTTATTAACTCCAAGAGAGTCATCCTACTTCCCTGGATGATGATCAGTTATCCTACTTCCCTGGATGATGATCAGTTATCCTACTTCCCTGGATAATGATCAGTTATCCTACTTCCCTGGATGATGATCAGTTATCCTACTTCCCTGGATGATGATCAGTTATCCTACTTCCCTGGATGATGATCAGTTATCCTACTTCCCTGGATGATGATCAGTTATCCTACTTCCCTGGATGATGATCAGTTATCCTACTTCCCTGGATGATGATCAGTTATCCTACTTCCCTGGATGATGATCAGTTATCAGCATCCACTGCCTGGAGAGCTGCTCACATGCATGCTGAGAATGAGAGTGTTACTTGCTGGGGTGGGACTAAGTAATCATCAGTCCCAAATTCATCAAATGAAGAGAAGAGTTGGCAAACAAGAGACAGACAGTGATACAAGTGGGAGGATAACATTAAGAGGTAGATCAACAGCAGTCAATGTGTACAACAAGGGTGAGAGACAGAGAGTGATGGAGATCCCTTGCAGCCAACTTTCATTGTGGAGATGGCACCAGATTTATTGAATTCATCAAGTCTTACAAGAGTGAATAATTTGATTTCATGAGACTTCACAACACCCCATCCCTTTATGCTGTTTCCTAGAATATGCAAAGGTCTAAAACTTCATAAACATATAGTTGTATCTACCAAACAGTTAGAGCATTACTTTGCTGATCTGGCAGCTTATCTTGTTCCAGATGTATTGGTGTTACCTTTTATTTGGATTATACTATGCATGGAGAGGGATCATGCTGCATGGGCAACGCATGGTCTCTACAATTCAGCCCAGGCTTTGTGCTATAGAGAGGTGTAACTCCATTTCTGGTCCCTGCCATGGGTTTTAGTTATTGTGCCTTTTTTTTTAAAGCACAATGTAACAAACTATCGTCTGTCAAGATGGCCAGGAGCCTGTAGTAGCAGTAGTATCTACTATGAGACAACCTTCACCTTTATCATTTATAAACCTAAAATTTATTTAAGTATACAATTGCAAAATATTTAAGGACATCCTGCATGAAAAGACCCACCTCCAATAGTCATCTTGTAATCACGTCTGTAGGAATCATTCACATATCTCTGTACAAACGATGTCTTGCCAACTGTTGGGTCACCAATAATTATTACTTTAAAAAGTACCTCCATAGCTTTGCTATAATACTGTCACACAGAAAGGTGCTTGACCAAAATACAATAACGCTGTTTCCTAATACTAAAACCTGCAATTATGCCATCCTCTGAAATTCAAATAGTAAAATAAATTACATTTCACAGTTAGTTAACTTTCCAATTTTTTAAAACTCTTACTAAACTTTAACCAATATTAAAAGTATTGCACAACACCAGCACACAAATAAAAGTAAACATTCTGAGAGAATTCATCTTTCCTGTGGCAAAATAAGAAAATCCATCATTGTGTTTTCAAAGTCCTCAAGGAAAGCAAGGGTTACAGATGCAGTTCGTAATCCTGCATATATGCGTTCAAAACACAGCTGCGGGCAATTTGACAGCAGACTGCCTTACATTGGTTTTTTACAAAATGGTATGGCTGCCAATCGTTCAGAAAGCAATGGCAAACTACTGAACGTAAACTTGCCAAGAGATCACAACAGCAAAATATACTGGTGTTGACTGCGGCGTCCTGTAAAGGATATGCAACTAACTTTAAACTAGGAAAGCAATGGATAATACTAAGATAAACTAACACACATATTATAAGGGGTGATTAAGGAGGCTTGGTATAGGATTGGCTAGCTCATTCTGTACAAAACTTCAGATTCAAAGATCTAAAGAAAATAAAGAAAAAATAGCTCAGCCAATCAAATGAAAGGAAGCTCTTCTTCTAGAAGAAGTATGAAACAATGGAGTGACCGCTGTAAATTTTCTGGACTAACGATTTAGCCATCTTTTGCGGTTCAATCCATGTCCTTCCCATGTTATTCATCTCTGTTTATAATTGTCTTCTATGTGTAACTTTAGGTTCCCTCTATTTAATTTGCCAGTTCCAGTGAAAGGTCGTTCTAGTCATACTATTCTCAGGTTTTATCCATCTGTGACCTATCCAGTTAATCTTTCTAGTCGTCAAGATGCTATCCAGTGTCTCTATTCTCATTACATTATCATAGAATGCTGTCTTCTTCCTATATTTGTGTATAGTGTTCTACTTTCATTATCCTTTTCCAGGCATTTGTTGTTAGTAACTCTGACAGTCTAAGGTATTCATCATATACATCTCAGAAACCACATCTCAGTTTCCTCCAAGCTCTTAATTTATTTGTTCACAATTCATGATTCACTGCTGTGTAGTAGAACACTCTATATAACATTTTAGTACTCTTTTTCTGACAGTCAATGGTAAAACATAAGCAAGTAAAGCATGAGGGTCATCCGGTATGTATACAGATTTTGTCAGGATAACCCAAAGATGAAATAATTAAGTGTAATAACCACTCCAATGTGAACAGTATACATCTGTTTCCTCCAAGCTCTTAATTTATTCATTCACAATTCATGATTCAGTGCTGAGCTGTAGTACAGACTCTACATAGCTATATATAACAGACTATGTCTTTTTCTGACATTCAAAGTAGGAGAGTCAACCAGCAAGTATTCAGATTTTGTTAGGATAACCCAAAGGTGAAAATAATTAAGTTTAGCAACTACTCTCAAGTGAACAGTATACATCTGACACTTGGTGGTGGAATGGACAAATATCAGTAGTTTTCACATGCTTTGTTTTTCAAACTAGTGTCGGACCAGTTGACCCTATTGCAGGAACAGCATGTTGTGATGAAATTTTTGGTGAAAGAAGGTTCAAAACCTGCTGACATTCATCATAGACTGTCCTGTGTGTTTCGAAAACATATTGTAGCATGTTCATCAGTGTTTGAATGGTGTGAACGCTTTTGTGAAGGTCATGAATCCATTGAGGATGAGCTCTATGAAGGTCCACTGAAAGGTGTCATTCTTCAACATATGACAATGCAAGACTCCAAATCAGTCACCGAAATAAACCATGGCAATTATTGACCTAGTGCATTGGGAGGTACTGCCATACCCGCCTTACAGTTCTAACTTGGCTACAAGTAATTTTCACCCTTTAGCCCTCTGAAACAGCATCTCAGAGGACACAAGTTTGACACAGATGACAAAGTGCATTAGGTAGTTCACACACAGATGACAAAGTGCATTAGGTAGTTCTCCAATGCCTCAAGAACCAACCAATATATATATCTTATGTTGAGGAACCTATTCATGTATGGTAAGTTGCTTGCTACATTACAAATCAAATACTTTGAATACTATATAATGAATCATGGCCGTGATCCCATGGCAAGAATGTCATCTAAATTGAAGCCACGTTGTTCATATATAAGTTAAGTGAGTTACAATTATGCCAAGGAGCTATAGTAAGCATTACATGAAATTAATTTTGTTAAAATTAGTGTAATATTATACAATTTAATATAAAAAATTAAAACAAAGCAAAACAATTTTAATAACTAAGAAATTAATACTAGTCCTCATATTATTTTCCATTTTAAATATTCTCTCTTCCAGTATTTGTTTAAGTGATTTTCTTCTTCTTTTTCTTCTTCTCCCCCCCCCCCCTCCCCACCTTCTCCTCCTCTCCCTCTTCTTGTTCTCTTCTTCTTCTTCTTCTTTCTCTTCCTCCATTTACCTCAGTGAAGTGTTAAGGAAAGATGTAAATATCTTTTATGTGCTCTTTCTAATGCTCTTTGTAAGTTGGTATTAATTTCTCTAAGGTTGTTCTTGATACTATCACTTGATCTTTTACATGGTCTTTCCCTTGCACTGTATCCATTATATTTCTTCAATGTGGCTCTTTGTGGCAGATGGTACCAGGGCAATCTTGTAAGGTGGCCAAACCATTTAATCTGTTGTTCTTTAATGAAGTGCATGTCTGGTTCCTGACCTAGTCATCTTCTAATTTCCTCATTCCTAATTCTATCTCTCACGGTTACTCCTGCAGCTCTTCTAAGGAATCTCATCTGTTGTTATGATTTTGCGCTCATTAGCTGCGGTAAGCATCCATCTTTGACATTAGTAGCATAATGTCGGCCACAAAAATGTTATTATGGCAATAATTGCCCCAGTACTTGATTTACCTTTACATAACGTATGTTGATTTCTCTAATTAATCCCCCATATGAAGTTAAAATTGACCCTAGATATTTAAATTTGCTGGTTTTCATTTATTTCCAAGTTCTTTATTGTTATTGACATGGTTTCTGACTGTTTGCCTATCATCATTGTCTCTTCTTTTCAATGTGTATTTTGATGTTATATTTCTCACTTGGAATTGATTTGATTTAAATGGTTCTGATATGGCTCTCTTCATCTTCTGCTATTAACAGTTGGCCTTCCGCAAATAATAATTCTGAAATGTTATCTTCTTCTTCGCTCTCTGCTTCTCAGTATATATTGTC
This sequence comes from Cepaea nemoralis, assembly GCA_014155875.1. NCBI lineage: Eukaryota > Metazoa > Mollusca > Gastropoda > Stylommatophora > Helicidae > Cepaea > Cepaea nemoralis. The sequence goes on along the minus strand of JACEFZ010004937.1, from coordinate 163,666 downwards.
ATAACAAGTAGGAGGGAGTGCACACATTCGTATCGTACCTGACTTTTAAGTGATATTAAGTTTCATTAATAAATGTTATGTGTACATTACCTACACAAATGTGATAATTTCACATATTCTGGAAACTCAACACCGAGGGTCATAATATTTCCATACTTTCCCTTTCTCTTCAACAACTGTGTATCCTGCGAAGAGATCAAATATTGATGTCTAAACTCAAGAATAAAATATTGTTGTTATGTATATGTTAAGTCATAATTTACCTTGGTATATGTTTTTACTGGGAAGCTGCAATAGTGCAGTGGCAAGCACACTTGCCTGTTGGCCCAGTGGTCACATGTGTGATGGAATATGGTATTGCCCAGATTTTCCCATGCTGCTGTTGCGTTACCACAGACAAGCTAGATGACAATATTTCTTTTTCAGTGTAAAGTAACATCACAACACCACCTGCTGTCTCCCCTCCCTAAAAGCACACCATTTAAAGACAGAGGTGATGCTAATCTTGACTTCATTCACCAACCCTTCTTGGTGAAACAACATCTGAACTAGGTAATAGGAAGTGGCTCTCCCACTTACCAGTGAAAGTCCTTTTACCTCTGTCATCATCATCATCAGGCGTCGTGGGGAGGAATAATTTGCGCTCCAGCGCCCGATTTGCGGCACTGGATAGTGTCATTCTGTGTGATTTTACAATGTCTTTGATGTCGTCAATCCATTTTCTTCTTGGGCATCCTCTTGGTCTGGTCGCAGATGATCTGACTGATTGATTGATTTAGGAAGCAACATCACAGCATTCAGGGCATTCCCATAAGCTCTCCGTCCCCATCCTCAGCAGCCAGCGAAGAGTTCCAACACTAATAGTACCAGTAGCAATCTGATTATATGTCCGTCTTGCCTTTCCTCTGAGCATCGAGCATCGGCCATATCCCATCATCACTCCTTACTGTCTCAGATGATCTTTGATGTAGGGCCAGTGACGGTAGTTTATGGTGTTGTTTTCTAACTTTATCTTCTTCTATGTTCATCCAGAGTCTTTTTTTTCGGATGTGATTGTATTGTGCCTGTTTACAGCGGAGCTGCGATACTGCACCTTTAGGCCAACACATCCGACTTCTGCAGGCGTTTGTTGACTGGGTTAACCTTCCCGGGGGTGCATTCTAATGAGATGGCCAAACCATTTGATCTTCTGTCTTTCAATAAATGTGGCACAAGGTGTTCATCACACTGTCTTGTCTAATAATAACATTTCTTACTTGGTCTCAGATTGTTAAGTTGGCAGAATAATGTCCAAGTTTGAGACTGGTAGCATAAGGTTGATGTGAATATGCAGTTTATTATGTTGTTTTGCGGACATGGGGATATTTGGATGTTTCAGTAAGGGTGATAGTTGATATGTAAGTGCACTTGCTTTTTGACATCCGAGTTTGATTTCTCTGTCCAATCTGCCATCTTCTGTGATCACAGATATTTATTTTGCTTGCTTGCGTTGAACTCAAGTCCATACCCACTACTTCTAGTAGTTGCCACAGAGCAGATGCCCAAATTACGCCATACAAAGGATGGAAGGAACTCTCAAAGTAAACAGTGCAGGAAAACTAAGAAATACGAGTATCCAAGTTGGCAATGGGAAACGTCACACCAACGCAAGCTTGACAACAAAAAAACATACATTGTGTGGTGATCAAGACGAACGGTTGTGCGTTGGAATTCTGGAACAAATTGGTGTGGCTATTGGATGATTAGAAGTCTAGCAGTGGACTCCAAGTTAATAACAGCTATAAGCATATATTGGAAACGCCATGGATTCGAGAACGACGGGCAGAACCTAGACAGAATCGGATGAACGTGACAGCAAGGACGACCTGATTGAACGGACGAAGGAGAAGTATTACTGAGTGATAACAAGGCAAACGTAGAACAGGTTTGAGTAATTCATTCTTTGTGTACGATTATATTAGATGCCATTCTGGTAACAACAGATCTTCTAATTGTACACCACAAGATGTGTCATAACTTGGTCAACTGCCATAATTAAGCGGTGTTAGTTTCCTGAACTCTGACGTTTACTTCAATCTTTCAAAGTTCACGTTGGTTCATTGACTGTTATCGTCATTACGTTATAATGAGCCAGTACCTTCTGTAAGTAGATCACATCTACATGGCAGAGCACAGCGAAGACAGACTTATGGCTTGGCAGTAGTGCTGGGCTGAATTTTGCTTGTGGATTAACTTTCCCTATTAACAGTGTCCCTTGCCATCAGGCAAACCAACTTTGACTTCAGAGGTACTTGTAATTTACGTCCCCAAGTCAAGGATGATAGGTCAACATTTTAATCAAACCTGCCAGTGTAGGGGTTGAACCCCTTACCTCGGAATCAGCACATCGGATGTTTAAGAACACACTTTCTTATCCATTTCGCCATGCTGACCTACTTCAAAGATATTTGAATTCTTTAATTTGTTTCGGAGATGTGCTATTTATCTGTGTAATTAGTGGACCAGGATATCTGCTAATTTGCATTACTGTGGTTTTGGCTGTATTTATTTATACTCATGTTGTATCTGCTGCATGTTGAACTCAGATTATTAAACTAACAACCATTAAAGAATGTTAAAACAGAATGAACCATCCAATGTGGATCTAGGAGCGGGACCATTTAAGATTACAGCAGCAATATCACCTTTATGTTCCACTCATTAATCTCCAACTAAAAACTGATGGTTTCCAAGGCAATTTTTTAAAAAATAATGTAATATTATTTGGTTATATTTATATTAATGGATCCCCATTTTGAATAGTAATGTGATTAAATTACACAATATTTCAAAAATTATTGTTTACTTAATTAGGTCTCATTTTCACGGGAACAATGATATATGACTCCTAAGGTCTTTGTACACTGACGTAAGTGTTAAAGAAACAGACATTTAAGTGTAAGTGCTGAAACAGTATTTTATTTTCCTCTCTGTTAAATACTTCAAAAAATATTATTATTATTATTAATTAAATATGATTGACACTCAAACATTAATATATCGGTTTTGAGTTGACCTACAGACTTGAATGGGGTACTTTTGGGTGTGGTTTTTCAAGGGGTATCCAGCTATGCGGGTTGCATAATTGAAAAGCAAGTTAGATTATAGAAAATGTTATGTTAATATAATAATTAATAATAATAGTATTAATACCACAGGTCTGAGGCCTGACCTGAAGTAACCCCGACCAACTGCTGCTGTGACTGTGAGCAACTGAAACTAAGTAATAGTTTTCAAATGATTCTATTTTCTTGATGCGTAACAAAAATTTCGTATTTAGAGATCAGTTAAAACATGCTTTGCTCACTTTTCAAAACAAACTAATAATGTCTGTTTTCAGATAGAAAACTTTACACAGTAACTTTGCACAGAAAAAAAAAGTTTGTAGCAGGAAATCACATGACGGCTCAAGTCACATGACGGACCACATGACCAGGGTTGCCACCTTTTTTGACCAAAAAAAATTTAGAAACGGCCCAAACAACAACCATAAATATCTAGATTTCGTTGGAAAGTATCTAGGAAAAAATATCCAGATTGAGAAAGTAAGAAATTACATATGTATCGATGTGACTGCCGGTATCCCTGAAGAAGAAATTTACGGCTTTCGCCGTAACCCCATATAATCTCGTGAGTAATGCAACTGCACCCGAACCGGCAGCGGTTCAAGCCGGGCTGGTAACTTACGGGGGTATGTGAGCCGGTCGCTCAGATATTAATGGCAAACTACTGAGCGTAATCTTGCCTAGTACATCTTCTTCTTCTTCTTCTTCAGCGTTCCGAGCCATTGAGGTTCTTTGCTGCAGATACAATCCGTCTTCATTCGTCTCTTTGGTTGACCTTCTCTTGCCAGTCGTTGATTCCAAGTGCTTGTAGGTCTGTATATATATTATATTTCCACCGTCTTCTTGGTCTACCTCGGGGTCTACGGTCATTTATTTCCTGAGTGTAAGCGAGTTTTGTTTCCCTATTATCTTCCATTCTTTCTATATGCCCCATCCATTGTTGTCTATTAGCCTTCATGATACCAGTGATTAGCGGGGACTTAAACAGATCATAAATGTCTTTGTTACTTCTTCTTTTCCACTCTCCACTTTGTGTATCCCTAATGGGTCCAAAGATGCGTCTTAAAACTTTGTTTGAGAATGGAGGTGGAGGCAGTAACAGCGGCATTCCGGTGGCTAGAGGAGACTACTGCAACACACGTTGTGTTCATTACGGATTCAAAGAATATGCTTAGCAAGGTGGAGAAAGGAATGTTTCGTGTGGAATGGCTCTCGTCGCTTCAGAGGCCACAGATTGTGAGAATTGTATGGATATTTTGCCCTGCCCATTCGGGTGTACGGGAGAATGAACAGGCTGATAGGCTAGCAGGGAATGCACCTCTTGGTGGTATATTGCCTATGGACAAGGGGGAGGTGGTCGTACGCTTGTGGGACCAGGTGGAGAATGCGGAGGAACAGATTGAGAACCCATATGTGGAAAGAATGAGGTTGCGGGGGATCGGCAGGGGTTCTGGAAGAATATCAAAACTGAGAGGGAAGACCAGGAGAACTTTTAATCAGATAGCGGTGGGAACGATTAGTAGTATGACTCTTCGCTGGCTGTTGAACGAGGGGACTGAGCACGTATGGGAATGTCCTGAGTGCAGTGATGTCAGTTCTTAACTCAACTCAACTCAACTCTCAAAGGTTTGTAACAAGGCTTCGTCTCCTTTCGTTGTACTCCAGGTTTCAGAGCCATACAGCACAACTGGTCTGATCAGTGTCTTGTATATTGTAATTTTGGTGTTACGAGATAGCGCATTTGATTTTAGTAGATGTAGTGCATAGTATATCTTATTTCCAACATTGATTCTAGTTTGTATTTCTTCCTTTATGATGTTGGAGCAGTTGAAGATTGTACCCAGGTATTTGTAAGTTGCCGTTCTTTTAATGGTCATATTATCTATTTGTATGTGGCCAGAGGTTTTAGCCATTCCTTCTCTTGAAATTACCATATATTCTGTCTTATCTTGGTTGAAACCAACCCCATCTGTTGGGCTTTTTTTCCTTTAAGTGAGTCAATATTTCTAATATCTTTTGTTCATTTTCCCCTGTAATATCTATATCATCTGCATAACCAAGCAGCTTGGATGTTCCTCCAATATCACATTCCTGATGTTGACTGCAACGGCCAGTGAAGGATATGCAATATTTAAAAAAAAACTATACCCTATAGTATCATGTCCTCATCTTCACTGATGTCTTTCTCACAAGATGCACTTAGCTTGGATAATGAAGTTGAAGCTTCAGATTCAAAATGACTCTGGTATGCTTTAACTGTTCCAGTTTCTTTTAATACACGATCAGGGAGCTGATAAGTTGAACAGCATTTTCCTGCTCTCATCAGGCCAAATCTTATTGTCAAGATAGCATTTAAGAAGTCAAGTTTCATCCTGTTTCTTAGTTTACATTTTGTATAATTCATAGTACTGAAAACTCTTTCCACATCAGCATTTGAATCGGGTCATCAGAATGTTTACCAAGGAATTTGGAATGACAAGCACATTTTATGAGGATTAAAGATGGAATATCTTCCTTCAATTTTGCATAAACGCAATGGTTGATACCAACCATTATCAAGCATTATCTGTACCAGTCGCAGCCAAATTCACATGAAAAGAATCACAAAGTCGGCATCACAGCAATAAGTTGCAGCACAGTCGGCTGTCAAACATTAGTTTCATCTTCGTGCCAGGGCATGCGAGAGTACAAGGAAATGAGCGGGCTGACAAGCTCACAGGTAAGGCTACTGTGGAGGGCGGACGCGCAATGGACCAGGCTGACATTCTGAATGCTCTACGAGAAGTAAGACTGTTGCGAGAACCAACTGATGACTGTGAATCTACAACCATGGTCAGACTGCGAGAACTGCATATTAAAAGAGGTGTGGTCAAACAAGAACACTACGCAGGAAGCCAAAGAAGATTGATAAACCAACACAGAACAGATGTCTTGAGCCGCTACGCGCTGCGGGATTTGCTGAGGAGGGGATCCGAGCACATATGGACTGAATGGTTCGATGTGCAATGAGGATGATCTGTCGACTAACTAACTAACTATTTGAATAGGGTAGTGAAATGTAGAAGATATAAATGGAATCAGCATTGGAGGACGAAACATCAATAACATTAGATATGCAGATGATATAGTATTGATTGCAGACAATGCGCAGGATCTGCAACAATTAGTAGATGCGGTTGTTGTACACAGTGAGCAGCTGGGGTTAGAATTAAATTGTAAAAAGACACAGGTTATGGTCGTCACTAGGAAGAACTAAGTACCACAATGTAATATACAAGTAAATGGGAATATTCTTCAACAAGTGAATCGATACAATTAACTCGGAACAGTCATAACATCTGATGGGAGATGCCTTGAAGAGATTAGAACAAGAATCGCCATGGCGAAGTTAGCCTTTAGCAAGATGAAAAACATTCTGACCAATAAAAAGATGTCAATTGAAACGAGAAAAAGAGTGCTGGGGGATACATAGAGCCTGTTCTTTTGTATGGATGTGAAACTTGGACAATGTGTAGTCAAACTGAAAAACATCTGATGGTTGCAGAAATGTAGTTTCTGAGGAAAATCCAAAGAATACCATGGACAGATAGAAAAACCAATTACCAAGTACTACAGGAGACAAATGAATCTCGTAAATTGATTAGAGAAATTAGACGTACACAGTCAAAATTTTTTGGACATGTTATGAGAAGAAATGGATAGGAGAACTTAGTGACAACTGGCAAGATCGAAGGGAACAGACCAAGAGGAAGACCGAGAGGAAAATACATGGATGGCTTGGCCACATGGCATGGACGAGACAGGAACACTGAGCTGATCCACGGCTCTGGTGATCGAGTGAAATGGCGATTCATTTCTTCTTCTTCTTCTTTCGTTCGCTTGAAATATGTCTATAACTGCAATGTTGTCTCTTGTTTGAATATAACAGTCTTTTTTAGTTCACTCAGCGGCCCATAGAGCTTATCTTCCACTGTTGTCTCTTTAGGCCAGAAGGTTCGCCTGTGGTTGCGTAATCTATTGTGCCCTGTTCTGAGGCGCAGAATAATGACCTGTTCTGGTCTGTCCATAACGTGGTAGTCGTCTTGAGTAGGGTTTGGTGGCCTTCTGACTGATTTGATCATTCTTTTCTTTTGGTGGCATGTAATGGACACATCAGGTTATTCTGAGTTGAGTTGAGTTGAGTCAAGAACCGACATCACTGCACTCAAGACATTCCCATACGTGCTCAGTCCCCTCGTTCAAAAGCCAGCGAAGAGTCATACTACTAATCGTTCCCACCGCTATCTGATTAAATGTTCTCCTGGTCTTTTCTCAGTTTTGAGATTCTTCCAGAACCCCTGCCGACCCCCGCAATCTCATTCTTTCCACATATGGGTTCTCAATCTGTTCCTCCAGAAGTGAAGAAATCAGGACTAAAGTGGGGGTTATAGCAGCACTAGATTTTATTAGAAAGCAGCAAGTCAAATGGTTTGGCCATGCAAGTAGGTTACCAATTAACAGCATACCACAACAAGCAGTGATGTACAGACCAGATGGAAACAGAGAAAGAGGCCGACCACGTAAACGTTGGACGGAGGGAATGGCAGAGTCCATGGGAATATCGATACATGAAGCCCATAATCGGGCACTCTGACGATGTTTATACTTCACATCGACACCGCAAGGTACAAGAGAACATGATGAGATGAGATGAGATGAGATGAGATGAGATGACCATAATTTACGCGTGTCCAGACCAAACAAAACATGGGTAAATGACACCGAAAGAAAAGTAAAATCTAGAAAGTATCCAAAATATCCAACTCCAAAATGAAAAGTGCCGATCTCTCTGGCTGAGGGGTTACAACACTTTCTCCGTAATCCCGTTTGTCACGCAGAGTCTCGTAGCGGGAGCGAGCTGGGAGCGGTTCGTCCCCCGCTGGTGACTTGCTGGACAACTGAGCCGGCCGCTCAGAAAGCAATGGCAAACTACTGAGCGTAATCATGCCAAGAAATCAACAGACAGCGAAAGATGCTGCTGTTGACAGCGATGTCCTGTAAAGGATATGCGAATTTTAAAAAAAATGAAAAGTATCTAGAATTGCATCCAGCATCCAAACGTCAGACAACGGTATTCAGACGCCGGCAAAAACTCTAGATCTGGATTTAAAATATCTAGAATGGCAACATTCATTGGAACTCATGCAGTAGTTCCTTTATTTACAATCATGGCCACCAGGTACAACATTGTACAGGTTACGGCAAACCTGAGAGTATCAGCTGATGAAAAACACACCCTGCATAGCGCTATTGACGACATAAAGGAGTACGCCTAAAAGAAAGGTCACTCCTGGATGGCCGAGGCTGAAGAGATTATGAAGCAAGTCTGTGACTTGTATGATCTCCAACACGGAGAAAAAGGGGTTGATGGTAAACTGGCAAAAACACTCGCATGTCATTACACTAGGGAGATACTGCCGAGGTCAGCTGCCTATAGTCACAGTGGTCGACACTGAAATAAAGGAATTAGTCTAACAACACTCACATCCAGAAGACATCATCTACACAGATGGGTCCGCGAAGCGCGGTTCAATGTCATCTTGGGCTTACACAGCACAAAAGATGGGGAGAACAATCAAAGAGGATATCGGCGCGTTCAAGACAACTATATCACGCTTCACTTGAGATGTCACCGATGCATGCAGAGCCCTCGAATAGTCAGCAGAAGCGGAAGTCACACGCGGTAATCATGTCAGAGCCATGAACATGCTACAGAAAATCGCAACCGACAGTCTCTGCTCCGAATGGCTAGACAGCATTCGGAAGTCAATCTTGACATCACTAATCTGGACGTACGCACCGAGACCTGCTGGAGTTAAGGTAATGAACGCGCAGACCTGCTGGAAAATAGTGCACCAATACACAGGGGAAGAAGCATGAACAGGGCCGGTATATTCGATGTAGTAGTACGGACTCGGTTGGAAGATGTGGGGGAGACTAAGACGCTAGTCCGTTTACAATTTTACATGAACTAGAGGTGACGCCTGGACTGGGACGTCAATGCCTCCTTCAAAAGAAACAGAGGAGAAACCATAACCAACCCTTATGAGAACAGTGAGCAAAAATACGTTGGGGTGGCTGCTGCATTGGAGGACTGAACATGCACGGGAATGCCCAAAGTGCAGTGACGAAAAACATGTCCATTGTATCTTTAGGTGTGCAACATGTTCTTTGCTACTTTTAAGACATCTGTGCAACTGGTGGTGGGATATTTTTTTTCCCAATCAGTTAATGGCAAAGTATCATATCTGGAGAGACTGGCTCACACGGGAGTGATATTAGAGTGTGGACGATATTCTACGCCTTGAGAAAAGGCCACGCGAGCTTTTAATTAAACTGCTATTGGAACTATCTGCATGGGACCTATTCGGTCACTTTTCAGGATGGGGCATGTGGTCTTTACGAAGCAACTGGGCTGCGATGGATCTCCAACAGTGTGAACTCCACCGCAGACCAAGCACGGCAGAAAGTTTCAGATCATCAGACGTGTCCCTCCTCGCAGAATGTTTCAGCTCCTTTACTTTCCTTACACTCCCAGGTCTCGGGCGTGCCAGTTTTTCTCTTGTCTTGCGTTCACACATTCACCTTCGAGACGTTTCGTGTATCGTACTCAGTTTCTAATCGTCATTTGGTTGTATTATGACAAATTGGTGTTCCTAATTGCCTAGATGTTATCTGCCCACTTATATCGTTGCTTTCATGCACGTCTGTGTTCGACTTTTCTTCCTGTAAGTAAGTTCGTTACCTTTTCTTTTTTTTTTCTCTGGACCTTTTTACTCGTCTTAGGACGTAATGAACATATGGTAAGAGCTTTTATCTTTTACAAACCAATCGACAGTTGCTGAGCGATTGGGTCAATATAGCACAGATCGTCCTTACCTCCCAGGACATCTCATGGTTCACAGTTCAGACTGGGTCAACATGTGAGCCAAGATAAATTTTAAAAAAAAATCTGCCTCGATGGGACTCGAACACATTATCGCGAGGAAAGTGTGGTAGCCAAGGCGCCAATGTAGTTCCTCAGTTTTATCTTTTAATGTGGATACATTTTTTGTCTATAATTAACTGCCTGTAGATTAACTCTTGTTGTGCGAACTGACAAGAAACTACAAAAACTCTTCTTCGTGTGGCATCAAACGCCGCATGTTCTCAGTTTCAATCACGCACCATTTATAAAGAATACCAAGGGCTCATAGCGCATAATCGGACTAGCAAAACACATATTTGTAGATATGAAAATGTTACATTCTAAGAACGGATAAGAAGTGATACAGACGGCTGAAATAAATGCTGGAACTGGAACCCTCCGGGATAGAAACCGGAATAGAAGCTGAACGTCGGCAGATTTCACAACTAACGTAAACGAAACCCCGGCAGAGAAACATAGATGAAACAAACAGAACATATCAAGAAGCAGAATGCACCATAGGCTACCAAGAAAGAAAGAACATATATATAAATAAGTCGAAGCCAAAATCTTAAGCGGAAGAAAAGACATCACCAAAACCGTTTTTCAGGCACTAGTAACCCGTTATCAGCACTAGTAAACACGACTATGGCAAGAAAGATGGAAAAGCAGCATCAAGCGATGGGTCTCAGAAACCGATTCTACCAGACACATGAAGTAAGGAACAGTTAAATTCCGAAGTCAAATTTCAATAAAGAAATCCAATATAGAAAAACGTAAAAAAAAAAAAAACCTGAGCTTAGCAGGATAACATCGCTGTTGTTCACAATCTGTGATTCTGAGATTACAATCACACATTTGTTTTTCATATTTCTTTTCACTGTTCCATTATTATCATTAGGTTAAAATGCCTTAATGTAGTTACTGTATTGTCTTCTCCGTTTTTATAACTTGTGTTTTCTTGCTGACGAAGGCTTTTGGAATCAGCGTCCATGCCATAGTTTTCCGTAATTTTGTTTTATTAAGCTGCCTATTATGTCTTGTTTTATTTATATTATTCAAAAATAGATTTCACCCGATCGAGTATCCACCGGAATAAATGGACAACTCTGCAGCTGAGCAGTGCAGGGCACTCACTTGTCCTGACAGTCGGAAATGGCTGTCAAAGGCAGAGGTAAAAGACCCCCATCTGGATGTGGAAGGCAAGGGAAACCACCACATTATCTTCCCAAGACTTCATGGCAAAACAAATTTCAGAGTTAGTGAACGACGTTAATGGCTGTCTTAGGACATCCTCGTCAGGTAGGGACAGTCATGAGCCACAGGTGACACCAAACCGTCATCCAGCTACTGACGGCAAAATAATAACTAAAATAAACACATTTAGAGTAGGAACATGGAATGTTAGGACATTAAATGAGCTAGGAAAGTTGAACAATGTTCTAAGAGAGATGGATAGCATGAAAATGAATATACTAGGCGTAAGTGAGGTGAGGTGGAAGGGATCGGGAAAAATTATAGTTGACAACCACATAATAATTTATTCTGGAGAGAATACACATGAAAAAGGTGTAGGAATAATATTAGATGAAAAAACAAAAACAACAACAGCCAAATCAATTAGTGGATACTGGTGTATTTCAGTTAGAGTTGTAATGGTCAAAATCAAAGGCAAATTAAAAGATATAAATATTATACAAGTATATGCACAACAACAAGCAGTAGTGATGAAGAAATACAACACTTTTACGACGAAGTAGACATAGCGATGGCTCAAATTGGATCACAAGAAATAAAAATAATACTTGGAGATTTTAATGCAAAAGTAGGAAAGGGGATAATGGAGGATCTAGTGGGGAATTATGGTTTAGGTACAAGAAATGAAAGAAGAGCTGCTCTACATTATGTCATTTTATATTGAAGCTGAGTTTCGAACGCCTGGTAAGCGGCTCACGAATCGCGTTCGCAAGTCTTTGGCCACGGAGATGTCTATTTATAGCTATACCAAAAAAGACCAGGAGCAATTGAATGTGAAGATTTTCGTACATTTAATCTCATAAACCATATCACTAAGCTTCTATTCAGAATCACAATGAGAAGAACCAGAAAGAAAGTAAAAATGGAAATTAGTGAAGATAAAATATGGATTTGTGGAGGAAAAGGGCATAAACAATGCAATACATACATTACGGACACTAATAGAAAGGTCAATAGAGAAACAGAAAGGCATATGTTTGTGATTCATATATTATACTAAGGCATTTGATAAAGTAAAACATGATGAACTGATTAAAATGTTAGAAGATATCAACATTGATAGGAACGATTTAAGAATAATAAAGAATATTTACTGGAACTGGGAGATAAAGAGGGTAGTTACGAACAGACAAAGCTAGGAGTACGACAGGGGTGTGTCTTGTTACCCGATCTCTTCTCCCTATATAGCGAAGTAATAATGAGAGAACCTCTCAAAGAGATGCCAGGTATACTAATCGGAGGATATAATATAAATAATATACGCTATGCAGATGACACAGTATTTTTGGCGGATAATTCAACAGACCTACAACAATTGTTGGACATTGTAGTAAGAGAGAGTGCAAGGTAAGGACCCTCCTTGAATATCAAGAAAACAGTAACAATGGTGATATCAAGGTAAATGGTGACACCAAAATGTGACATAGAAATAGAAGGGAAAATTCTTAACCAAGTGGATAATTTTAATACCTAGGGACATTTATAACATCAGATGGAAGATGTACAACAGAGATTAAGAGCAGAATAGGGCAAGCAAAAGCCGCATTTCAGAAAATGAAGAATATCTTGTGCAATAGGTCAGTATCACTGAATATAAGAAAGAAAGTGCTGAAATGCTATGTAGAATCAGTTTTGCTGTATGGCAGGGAATCTTGGAATGTAAATGAACAAATTAAGAAGAAATTAGAAGCAATAGAGATGTGGTTCCTGAGACGAATGTTGCGAATTCCTTGGACTGCCAGAGTAACTAACAACGACTGCCTGAAACAGGCTAATGAAACTAGAACATTATATACAACAATAAGAAAGAGACAAACATCTTTCTTCGGTCATGTGATGAGAAGAGAGGCATTGGAGAACATCGTGACAACTGGAAAGATCGAGGGGAAGAGAGGCAGAGGACAGACCAAGAGAAATGATGCTGGACGGATTGAGACGGTGGCATGGAGGAATACCATCAGCAGAGTGTTCACATCACACCAAAGACCGAGATCTGTAGAGAGCCATGAACGCCTACGCCAGCCGGCAGGACACTTGATGATGATGAGTTTGCCATTGATTTCTGAACTGCCGACGTCTAATTTCATACCATCAAAATGAAAGCTCTCTGCACCAAAATCGCTCTCGTCTGATTTCTTACCCCCACTTTGAATGCCGGGGAATTGTGAAACAGCGTTTCACTAACCTCTAGGCCACCGACACTGCTACCGCTACACACTCTACACAATACAAATACAGAACACAATACAGGTGACACAAGGGGCTCAAATTCGAACTCTTTATATTAAAGTTTCATTCTTGCTCCTCACCAGTATTCTAAAAGACAAATGTTGACAAACAGCCATCATCCCATAATAAGATATAAATTAGACATAATTTATAATAAAAGCTGTGTGAACTAAATTCTTTAATTTTATGGTATGTCTTTTATGTAAAATATATAAATAAACAGCAATTTTAAAAATAAATTCCCGAGGTTTTATGTATTGTTTGGGCATAAAATAGTTTAGCCTCTAACACTACGCATACCTGGCACGATGTTTTGAAATCGTCAAAAATGGCTTCTGTGCCTGGAGCGTGCTCAGAAATCTAAAACCACATCGTCGACGGAAATCAAACGGACATCGTGTAGGAGTAGGTGGCGTTTGTTTGCTTTACTTACACGTTGTTAATGGAAAGATACACGGCTGCTAATTATTTAGTATCAATTTGATAGTTTGGTTTCGTTTACTAAGTTAGTTATTGTTCACTCACTACTTTATAACTTAGTTGTGTTTGTCGATTTTTAATTTTTATTATGTGCTTTTTCAGCTGTTTATTATTTACTAATTTAACTAAGGTTAATCCTACTACACTTAATAATATATTATTTGTATTAATACTACTACAACTACCACTACTGCTATTACTAGTTCAATTATTACAATTATTAAAACAGTTTGTCATTTATTGTAATTAAATAATTGAAATTTGAAATTGTGTTTTCATATTTTAAAAGAAATTAATTAGGAAAAAATTATTGAAACAGCTGCTGAGAAAATTCAGATGTCTACTCTAGCCATGCATAGCAACCACACGAGGTTACGCTAGCTACGTGGGTTGCGATTGTTTGTAGCATTACTGTAAACTGTAATGTTTTTTAACAATCTTCTATAAATTGCCTACTGGACTGGTTTGAAAAAAAAAAAGCATTTAAATGTTTCAGGACTGTCTCGCCATGATAAATTTAAATGTAAATAATATATTTAAAAAAAAAACACTTTAAAAGTTAGTTGCAGAACATCGCAGTCAACCCCAGATGAAGTTTAACACCGTATTTAATTTTTACAAATTATTTGTAAAAAGGCCCAGGCAATGCGGCCATGATGGATGAAAATTGAAAATATTCTTCCGAGCTAAGGGGTGGATGGGTGTGTCATCAGGTAACACTATAGTTGATGTATAATAATTAGAAATACAAGAACACAACCTAAAATAGTTGCAATTTCCAAAATTTAAATGTAGCTTTATCATTTTATTTAAATTTAAAATGAATTATTTTTTAAAAAAAGGCACAGGCCAGCCATTAGGATAAAAATCTTCTTGCGCTTGAGTCATCAGGTAAAATGTCTCAAGGCCCACCTTATTTGATTTATAATAATATAATAAAAACTACAAGAATAACAGATAAAATGGTTGTATATTCCAAAAATATGATGTAACATATTTAAACTAAAACTGTTTTTTAAACTTACAATTAATTATTTTACAAAATAGTGTCCAAAAATTAAAGTCAGGGCCACGGACCGGTTTGAAATGACGTATGATAAAACATAATTAATGTAAATAAATTATTTGTCGAAATGTATTCTGTTAAACTTTCTAAATTGTCTGTTTTCATAAAAACACATTGGCCCATGTGCAGCAATGCTGCCATTGTGAATTATTTGATACTGAAGATGGCAAGAGCATGGTCGCACAAAAATATATAAATTAATCTTGTTGAAGCTCTACAGTGCATGAAAAATGGGCGCAAAATTAAAAAATACACGACAAAATACCTTTCTGTCGATAGACAAAACGATTTGCTTACTTACCATATGCCAAAAGATGAAAATTTTAAGACATTAATGTTGAACATTGCGTGAGATGTCGTTTGCGATTTTCAAATGATAGTTTCATTTTATCCAATTAGAAATACATAAGGGGTATTCCAGCATATAGTTATTACGGATGTGTCTAAACCTTTTTTAAAAAATTAACTAGATAAATCCATCAAGCTGAAATATACACATGTTCACACAGTAATGTCAATTGTCTACCGCAGTAATTTCAAGCTGACTAACATGTCTTTCTGTTTGCACAATTCTGGCTTGCGTTGATTGATCATTATTGCTTCTGCAAACTTTAACAGGCGAGTATTTTGTGTTAAACAACACGCAAAAGGCAATGTCTCTGTTAATCACATGTCCGTTTTCGAGAATGTGCCTAGTGATTGATGATGCTGGAGGCTTCCAGTATGTCGGTCCACTATGCTAGCATCGCCTGTGTGTTGTATCTTGTCGACCCATTGAGGTGTATGTTCTGACACTCTTTTGTTCAGCTGTCTCTCTGTTTTACCAATGTAGAAGGCCTGGCAACTACATGTGAATTGGTAAATACAATTGTTTTTGGCGTACAGAATAACATGCTCTTTCACTGCTGGTGTGGGAATCGGTATGGTTATATACCTAATGACCGGAATTGCAGCACAGAATGTTCGGGCTACTGCTATAGTAAGCCGGTCTTGTAGACGTTGCATTACGTCATCCCCACAAAAGGTTAGCTGTATAAATACCTTGAGTTTAGGGACTGTAGTTTCGTCAGGTTTTGGTTTGGGCTGTTGGCAGTGGCGCTTTATAAATCCTGCAGAGTACCCATTCAGGTTTAAGACATTCTTCAGAGTTTCAAATTCCTCTCCCCGGGAAGGTTAACCCGGTCAACAAATGCCCGCAGAAGTGGCGGCCTAACGGCGCAAGAACGCAGCTCTGCTGTAAACAGGCACAATGCAATCACATCCGAAAAAAAAATCTCCGGATGAACGCAGAAGAAGAAGAAGAAGAAATTCCCCTGTCGGCATGTCCTGGGTGCATATCTTTCTAGCACGGTCAAACAGGGTCCGTACTAAGCCCCGTTTGCACTGGACAGGTGTGAATCTCTGAAAATTTAAGTATTGGCCAGTCCATGTCTCTTTGCGGTACACCGATCTTTGAGTTGTGCCATCTGCTCTACGTCTTATTAGAATATCTAGGAACGACAACGCTTCGTTGTGTTTGTGTTCCATAGATAGAGTTTTTATGCGTCATGTTCATTATGGCCTGGAACAATGTTGCTTGTAGCTCATCTGTGGTGATAGTTAGTATATCGTCCACATAACGATGGTAGAAGACCAAGTTGTTAATGCCTGAGGATCTCTTTTCTTCTAAATGTGCCATGAAGATGTCCGCTAGAATAGGACTCCCCATGGCCACTCCGTCAATTTGGTGGTATGACTTTGTTAGGAAATTGAATTGTATGTTGGTGGTACATAGTAGTAGTAGCCTCTCCAGAATAGACGTTGGTATGCCTAGTTTTAGTTGTTTGTCTTTAATGCTTTCCCTTATTATTTTCACTGTCTCCTCTAATGGAACGTTGGTGAATAGGGAGGCTATATCCATGAATGCCATGTGCTTGATATTTATGTCCATAGTATCAAAATTATCCAAATTAATATTAACTATTTTTTTTTTACAGATTGCAGTATTTGTATTGCTAGTTGGATTGGTACAGCGTGGAAAATATTTGAATTGAAGTCGGTGTCATAATGGCAAACCAGGCTAACAATAATATGGACCAGTTCCAACGTGCTTTGGATGATTGGAACAGTAAATTTAAGAGTGGGAATATATTTGATCCTATACCATGCTTAAAAAGGTATGTTTATTTACTGTTTATTGTTGAAAAATGAACCAGTGTTATAGTACCTTGTATGTTTATAATAATACATGTGTAATAAATCTTGTAAGATAAGTTGGTATTTAAAAACGGATAAGAACACACTAACATAAATTTATATTTTCTGACTTATTTTCTTTCTTTTTCCCCCTTTTGGGTTTTTACACTGATTTTTTCCCCCACTTGTGTCACTGATTTCTACACATTCTTTGTTTAGTTGTGGGTATTCTGTTTTTAAAAAAAATCAGTGTCATGCAAACAACGGGAGCCTGCAGTATTGTAGTGGCTAGACATCTACTGACACGATAGTCATGGGTTTGATCTGCAGCTGGACGGATGAAAAAAAATTTTAATATTGGCTTGGGCTACAGGGTCGACCCAACCTTAAATAGGCACTAAGAATGAAGAAAAGGCAGCCAGCATTTTGCCGACCACATCACTCATGAAGCGCCTTAAAATTTGACCTTTATTTTTTTTTCTTCTTTAAACTTATCAACAAAAAACAGGTATCATGTGTGCCAAAGACAGCCTTCCCTTTTGTATTGTTCTCAGAAACTTTCTATGTTTGATTATATAATATTTCTTTGCTGGGCTGGTCACTTGACTCGCACGCCAGATCACAGGCTCCTGAAACAAATCTTTTTATGGTGAGCTGCATTGTGGTAAACGCTCCCAAGTTGGCCAGAGGAAAAGCTTTAAAGACACTCTGAAAATCTCACTGAAAGCTTTTGGAATTTTGGGAGACTGCTGCTAAAGACCGTAATTCGTGGTGTACATTACATAAGGGTGCAGTCACTTTTGAAGCAACCAGGACTGCAAGAGCTGTGAAGAAAAGGCTGGACAGAAAAACCACTCCAGGAGATCCCCCTCCTGGAATGTCAAGTCTTCTTGCCCACATTCTTTGCCCACATTTTGGAGCCAAAATAGGCCTTAATCAGCTATCTTAGAACTCACGGCTCCATACTTTCAACCCCACTGGGTGAAATGATTGGTCATCATCATTCTTGATGGACAAACAACAAATATCAGGGCTGTGCTTCGACGAACAAAAAAACAGCGCACCAGGGCCAGATAGTATAAGGTATGATGACATCAATATGTGTCCCGACAACGAGCTAGAGAAACTAGCAGATATGTACAACAACATAGGGAGTGCTAGCATCAAAGAAAAGTGGTTACACAATCTGATTCCCTTGCCGAAGCCTGGCAAAGACCACACAAAAATTCAGAGATATCAGGTAATAACCATGCAATATACAACAGGCAAGCTGCTGGAGAAGTTAATTGCCAAGAAAATATTGAGTCAGTCAGAGAGGCAAGGTTGTTTACCACCTACCCTTGGAGGGTACCGTCCAAACAGAGAAACCTGGACCAATGCAGCAGTCTTTGCTCATGTCTGTGAAGGTTTCCTCTCAGGCATTGAAACATGTGCTGCAGAGATTGACATTGAGGATGCACATTGGATTTCTTAATGTTTCAGCTTCTTGAACTCAAGATAAGTCCATTCCTCCTTAGTTGAATCGCCGCAGCCCTCTTCCAATGGAAAGTAGTTTTTAGATGTGGCAGTTGGACTTAACCAACAACAATATATCCGGGCCTGCCACAGGGATCACCATTATTCTGGTGCTGTTGCCAGCACCTACACTGAGAATTACCGGTAAGCATATTAGAGGATTGGGGAGGACATTGTCATATGCCGACGATGTCTTAGTGTATCATCAGGGTAAGGATAGAGATTGTGTTGCTGTGGATCTACAAACAGAACTAAATCGCATAAGCACTTGGTGTGTGGAATCTGGGGCAATGGTCAACCCAATGAAGGCGGCAGTGACATAGTTCTCTTTGAACAACCATATTGTCAACATTCCAACACCAACTGTAAATCTTGTATTCAGAGAATGTGGAAAGAATGCAGGCAATGAACTACCTGGGGATACATTTTGATCGAAGCTTTGCTTATCATGAGCACATAACCGGGTGATAACAAAGGCCAAGAGAGGTTTGGCTGCGATGCGGGTGATGGCGGCAGCAAACTGAGCGCCATCTATGTCTCCTTTACAAGGGTCTGGTCATTTCTGTTTCGGAGTATGCGATGGCAATCCTGACTATCAGCCGTAAGCAGATGGAAAGGATACAGAACAAAGCTATGCATATTATTCTTGGATGCACAAGAGATATAGCATGCAGGGCGATGCGCTACCTTCTTGATTTTGCACCCATTGGGGACAGAATACAAATTTGCAGAGCACATGCCTACCTCAGAGTCAATGCAAGCACACATCATCCACTGCACAGTGAAATTAAGAAGGTAAAGGGCAGCAGGTTAAAAAGAGGAAAGTCGTGGATGGGTCAAGCCGAAGACATTCTTCAACAGGTGTGTTTACTTGAGGACTTAGAACCTGGTGAGGAGTGTGTACAAATGCCAACATATTTCTGTACATTATTTTCAGTTTAACTAGACAGAAAATGCAGACAAGAAAATCCAGCTGCTGTGGAGGCAGAAGCACAGACTTTGATTTTCGAGAATTCTTTGGAGGGTGATGCTGTCTTTTACACAGATGGGTCGGTTGTTTGACGAGTGAAAAGTTTGTGGGCTTTTACGGCTCAGGCCGGAGGGAGAATTGTGAAGGAAGATTCTGGTGCTTTTGCTTTGACCACAAGTAGCTAAAGCAATAACATGGCTCGAGACACAGACATTCACTAGGGCATGTGTCCTTAGTGACTCAGTGAGTATGCTCAAGAAGATAGAGATGGGGTGGATCCGAAGAGAGTGGTTGCTGTCTCTGGAGTGGTCTCAGCTGGCAAAGATTAGTTGTTTTGTGTGCCAGGGCATGCGGGTGTATGAGGAAATGAGCGGACAGGTAAGGCTACTGTGGAAAGCGGACGAGCCATGGACTAGGCTGGCATTCTGAATTCTCTACAAGAAGTAAGTCATTCGCGAGAACCAAGTGATGACTGAATCTACAACCATGGTCAGGCTGCAAGAACAGCAAGTTAAAAGAGGGGTGACAAAATAAGAACACTAGGTGGGAAGCCAAAGAAGATTAATAAACCAACCAGAACTTGTGTCGTTATCTGCTACACATTGCGGGATTTACTGAGGAGGGGATCAGAGCACTTATGGACGGAATGGTTCGATGTGCAATGAGGATGATCTGTCGACTAACTAATTAACTAACAACACATCAAAAGACATAATTTTTCTGTTTCCCTAACTTATTAATTTCATTGTATGATAGCACCACAACTTGAATTTCTGCAGTTGCTGTTCATGATTTCTTTTATCAGTCCATGTTTCAGGTCCAAGTCATCACTGGCCATATGTAATCGTGTGTGATGGATTCTTTTTTGTAATTTAAAACCACATCTTTTAAAATAGAATGTGGAAAAATGCATTCAAATTGTCAAATCATTCATGTATTTAATGAAGTAAGTTTAACTGTAGTAAAGAATGTATTTTGTGTATTTAAGGCTGGCAGAGCTCCTGGAGAAAGAAACTGAGGAATTCTACAAAATGGATCCAGATCCATTAGATGACCGACCCCCAGGTGAGAGAAGTATAGTAAATCAGTCCTTTGATTGTTGTTCATAGGTATGGATGCATTTTCTTGTTTCTAAAAACCAAACTTTAACCCTTTACCGGCAAATCGTCTGATTGCGTCTTTACCCCCGGACGGGCAAAGCGTTCCAAAGCGCCCATGACTATTATGCATTGTAAATACGCGATCTCTCGGCTTTCCGAGACTTCCGATTGTCTACGTTCGGTTTCACAGATAGCTTGACAACGTGGCCACCATTTGCAAGCGTATACTTTGAATTTGAACAGATTTTTAAAAAATAGGGGGGGGGGGGGGGGGGGGGTGTGTGTGTTACGCTTTGTATTTCAAAATGGATTTTGACGATTCTTCAAGTGATAGTGGAGATTTCGCTGCGTTCAATTTACGTGCCATTTAAATGCACGAATTTGACTGAATCAGAGTTAGACATCAGTGATCAGTGTTACTTTGCCTTAGCAGTCGTCAGTTGGACTTTAAAGAAAGTGATTATGAAATCGGAAGATTTTTTGTAAATATTATATATATTTTGTATTTCAAAATGGATTTTGACGATTCTTCAAGTGATAGTGGAGATTTCGCTGCGTTCAATTTAAGTGACATTTAAATGCACGAATTTGACTGAATCAGAGTTAGACATCAGTGATCAGTGTTACTTTGCCTTAGCAGTCGTCAGTTGGACTTTAAAGAAAGTGATTATGAAATCGGAAGATTTTTTGTAAATATATATATATATTTTGTATTTCAAAATGGATTTTGACGATTCTTCAAGTGATAGTGGAGATTTCGCTGCGTTCAATTTAAGTGACATTTAAATGCACGAATTTGACTGAATCAGAGTTAGACATCAGTGATCAGTGTTACTTTGCCTTAGCAGGTCGTCAGTTGGACTTTAAAGAAAGTGATTATGAAATCGGAAGATTTTTTGTAAATATATATATATATTTTGTATTTCAAAATGGATTTTGACGATTCTTCAAGTGATAGTGGAGATTTCGCTGCGTTCAATTTAAGTGACATTTAAATGCACGAATTTGACTGAATCAGAGTTAGACATCAGTGATCAGTGTTACTTTGCCTTAGCAGTCGTCAGTTGGACTTTAAAGAAAGTGATTATGAAATCGGAAGATTTTTTGTAAATTGCTGTATAGATGACTGACAATCACAAACAATATGTGTATTTTGTAAATATTTGTGTTCATGTGTGGTTTACCGGGATTATTCACTTGAGTAAAATACTCTGCATGATTTTTACTTTATTTTGTTATTTTATTAAGTAAAATCGGTTGACTAACACCTTTTATGTGATGATTTTACTAACATAATCCGAAGTTTTACTGAACCTCAAAATTCTTCTTGCCCGTTCAGGGCTACAAAACAGACAAACATCTGCCCAGTAATTGGTTAAGAAACCAAAATTTGTAATTGCAATTGATATATATATATTATATACCGCCCGTGTGTTGCCGGGGCCCATACGGGGGAGCAAAGAATAGTAACACTGTTGCCTACCATGCACGTCGTAAGAGGCGACTAAGGAGGCTATGGTTCCGTCGCCCTGCTACTGAGTGCGTGGCGCGACACTGTGAGCTGTGAATTTTGCGTGGAATGCTTTTGCATCGGTCAGCGGTTGTTTTTTAGCGTGAAATGCGTGTTCGGTATGATGGCGGCCGGCTGTTGCTGGATTGACTGGTTTGCCTTTTCGGTTCACGAGTACTTTTTTCAGGAGACTCCTGGGGGTCAGCGCTGTAGCTACGGAGTTCGTGCTTTGTGCGGCGCTTTCGGTGGGTCGCCCTGCGGAAATAGACTGACTCATATGGGATAAAACTCGGGTCAATGAAGTCTTTCTGGTGACTGCCATTTCCATCGATGATGAACTATTTTTCGTGGTGGACTTTTGTGTTGGCATTCTGGCGGCGGCATTATGCACAGTGTACCTGTGCGGGCTGTTGGCTTGCCGACACTCCTGTCTATTCCATTGTTCACATAGGGCAATATGGGGACGACCCATTGCCGTGAAGTTGGAACCGCGACTAACTAACTAATATATTATATACTTTAATTGAAACATATGGGTACATTTTACAAATTTAAAAAAAAAATCAGTGTCATGTACAGACAATCACCACCATTTGTGTACTATCGTAGCTTTGTCCAATATTTAGTAAACCTATAATTATAGACAAGAGATGCATGCATTTCAGTTTAGTGCCAGTTACCATTGTTGCAGTCCGGACATGACCATAGGTGCTCTGATCTCTATAATAAATTCATAAGTGTACAGTGATATAACTGCCCATAACATGACCAGATTGTACAGGTATGGACAGATTATGTGAAACACCTTTATGATGATAACAGAGACGAACAGTATGATATTAGATTTAATAATGAAGGACCGCCAATTTTGGAGATGGAGGTTCGAAATGTTCTTAAGCATATGAAAGCTGGCAAGGCCCCCTGTGCAGATAACATCACAACAGAAATGATTAAAGCTTTAGAAGAATTTGGACTAGATCAAGTCACCAGACTGCTGAACACATTATATGATACTGGAGATATACCTCCTGAATTATGTAACTATATATTTATTGCAATCCCAAAGAAATCAGGAACCTTGGAATGTGATCAACATAGAACAATTAGTATAATGAGTCACATCACAAAGATTTTGCTAAGAATTATGCAAAGAATGAGGAAGAAGATACAACCTGAAATAGGGGAAGAACAATGCGGGTTTGTAGAAGGAAAGGGTACAGTAAATGCTGTGTATATGCTGCGAACAGTTATTGAACGTGCTATAGAAGTAAACAAGGATATACATCTTTGCTTTATTGACTATACAAAATACAAAGGCTTTTGATAGCGTTAGACATGTCCACATGGTGGATATGCTTGCAGATCTACAAATTGATGGGAAAGACTTATAAAAAACATATATTGGAAACAACAAGCTGCAATAAGGATTGATAATGAAGTGGGACAGTGTCAGCCAATTAAGAGAGGTGTTAGGCAGGGATGTGTGATGTCTCCAGATCTTTTTTCCCTGTACAGTGAAAATATTTTCAGAAATGTAGAGGATATAAATGGAATCAGCATTGGAGGACGAAACATCAATAACATTAGATATGCAGATGATACAGTATTAATTGCAGACAATGAGCAGGACCTGCAACAATTAGTAGATGCGGTTGTTGTACACAGTGAGCAACTGGGGTTAGAATTAAATTGTAAAAAGACTCAGGTTATGGTCGTCAGTAGGAAGGAAGAAGTGCCACAATGTAATATACAAGTAAATGGAAATATTCTTCAACAAGTGAATCGGTACAATTATCTTGGAACAGTTATAACATCTGATGAGAGATGCCTTGAAGAGATTAGAACAAGAATCGCCATGGCGAAAGTAGCCTTTAGCAAGATGAAAAACATTCTGACCAATAAAGAAGTCAATTGAAACGAGAAAAAGAGTGTTGAGGGGATACATAGAGCCTGTTCTTTTGTATGGATGTGAAACTTGGACAATGAGCAGTCAAGCTGAAAAGCATCTGATGGCTGCAGAAATGTGGTTTCTGAGGAAAATGCAAAGAATACCATGGACAGACAGAAAAACCAATGACCAAGTACTACAGGAGACAAATGAACATCGTAAACTGATTAGAGAAATTAGACGTAGACAGTCAAAATTTTTTGGACATGTTATGAGAAGAAATGGATTGGAGAACTTAGTGACAACTGGCAAGATCGAGGGGAACAGACCGAGAGGAAAATACCTGGATGGCTTGGCCACATGGCATGGACGAGACAGGAACAATGAGCTGATCCACGACACTGGTGATTGAGTGAAATGGCGAGTCATGACCGCCCACGCTTTCCGGCATGGCACATGATTGATTGATTGAACATGACCATAGGTGCTCTGATCTCTATAATAAATTCATAAGTGTATATTGATATAACTGCCCATAACATGACCATGGGTGCTCTGATCTCTATAATAAATTCATAAGTGTACAGTGATATAACTGCCGGTTTGGTGCTGATTAATGGGCATACTTCTGTGTTTGGTGTACTGCTATTTTCTGGTTACTTCATCCTTCAGTCTGACCATTTGCATTGTGGCTGTTTTATTTTAATTAATTCAGCTGGATATCCTCGTTTTGATCCAACTTTTCGGGGACGTTCATGTTCACTAAATCCGACTAAATGTCAGCTAAATTTGGTTGACCTCTGATATATTGGCAATACCAGCCAGACTATCCATTCTTTTATTGCTCACACTACGTACATGCCCTGAGGTGAAAATGAATGTATCTTTCAATTTTAGATTAAGCAAACTAAACTAAAGTAAAGAGTAAAAGGATGAATGCTTATGGAGAGTGACATGCAAACCTCATCACACAAGCATGCAGGAAGCTACATCGC
The DNA here is from genome assembly GCA_014155875.1 of Cepaea nemoralis. Lineage (NCBI taxonomy): Eukaryota > Metazoa > Mollusca > Gastropoda > Stylommatophora > Helicidae > Cepaea > Cepaea nemoralis. Next base: position 138,431 of record JACEFZ010004937.1, on the reverse strand, counting down.
ACAAACATCACATCCTAATATTATGTCCAAACAGATATAACGGATAATAATATGATGGCACAGACATGTTCATACACAAACACATGTACATAATTTCAAGTTTGTCATAATACGAACCAGGGATTTAAAAAATGCAGGTTGCTAGTCACCAATGGTGCTGCAAATGTTTACCTGGCGCCTTCATTTTCAGTCATTACTTAGCCTGTATTTGCGCCCCCAAAAAAGGTGGCTCCTCAATTGTTTAGTCTAACTATGATTGAAACTTGTACTAAAGCATGGCTTACGATAGAATATCAATTAACTTAAGACCTAGTATTGTTTCATTCTAGGTCGGCAAATTGCTACGTGTGGACTTGGCCAAATGATGAAGGTTATCTTCAAGAATGACGACTTTATGAACACGGTAAGTTGAATTTATGGAATTTGAAAATCAATATTTTGTTAAGATTATGATTAAGCTTTTATTGAAAATAACTGGTATTAAGTTGGACTCAAATGTTGACTTCTCGTTTTGAAAGCAATGGCAAGCTACTGAACATACAATTAGCTAGAAAATCAAATCAACCTGGAGTTAATCGCAACATCATAAATGATGAAATCAGGACTAAAGTGGGGGTAATAGCAGCGCTGTTGGTTTGGCCACATAACTAGGCTACCAACTGACAGTATACAACAGCAAGCAAATGGTGTAAGGACCAAATGGAACCAGAAGAATAGGCGGACACCCGGGAAGGTTAGCCCCGTGAACAAATACCTGCAGAAGTCGGATGTGTCAGCCTAAAGGCGCAAGTATCGCAGCTCTGCTGTAAACAGGCACAATGCAATCACGTCTGAAAAAACTGGATGAACGCAGAAGAAGAAGAATAGGCGGACCATGTAAATGATGAACAGAGGGAATAACAGAGTCCATAGGAATCTCGATATATAAAGCCCATAAACAGGCACTCTCCTGCTGTTTATGCCTTACCTCGACATTGCAAGGAACAAGATGAGATTTTTGAAACATACAGGATGTTTGTAAAGTCTCACTACACTTTGTATAGGGTGTATTTTTAATGACTGAAAATATTGCTGTTCCAAGTTTCGTATTTACCGCTTATATTGCATGATGCGGTGTATGGCAGGGTGTATTGGCAGGTCTGAGGAATTAAGTTCGTCTGGCTAGTACAGTCGCCGCGAACTGTGCATGTTAGGATTTTCTTTTTGCTCCCGACAAAAAAGAATCCCACACCTTACTGAGGATTTGAACCCGGGTCTCCTGAAGGAGAATCCGGCACTCTAGCCACTCGGCCAACCACTCCTCTGCTGTACATATATCAGTCACATCATATTTCTTTTAAAAAGTCCTCAGCTGATTTGAACCTGATACTGTTATAGCTTGAGGAAGATGCTCAATCTCTTAGTCACTCTGATCACTAGCTTTCTCTCTCACCACCTCCATCCCTCTCTCCACATGTACACACATGAGATAAGGCGGCAGGTATGCGACATTGACACCTAAAACAGACACCTAACCTCTACATGTACTAGGGAGTTTCTCTCTCTCTCTCTCTCTCTCTCTCTCTCTCTCTCTCTCTCTCTCTCTCTCTCTCTCTCTCTCTCTCTCTCTCTCTCTCTCTCTCTCTCTCTCTCTCTCTCTCTCTCTCTCTCTCTCTCTCTCTCTCTCTCTCTCTCTGTCACTATGGGATGTGGGTGTGTTGTTGGTGTACCACTTAGGCAACAAATAATAACTAAATACTGTAAAAAAAAACGCGAACTGTGCAGGTTAGGAATTTCCTTTTTCCCCTGACAGAAAAAAATCCCACACCTAACTGAGGATTCGAACCCGAGTCTCTTGAAGGAGAATCTGGCATTCTAGCCACTCTGCCAGCCCTCTCCCCTATAATAACTAAATACGTTTATGAAAAATACTGGTCAGTTTGCTAGTCTTGCATAAAGTGTGTTGACACATGGTAATGTAAAAATGGTTTTAAGATACCTGCATTAAGATACACATACATCACTAGTAAAAATGTACATCATAATGTATGGTAAATTTTCTCACCTTTCAGATTGTCAACTCATATCTGCTGCAAGGGTCCTCCTACAGAGATAGCAACCCTATATTTACTGCATCCTGCAGAGTTTTGCTGGATTTACTGCCTGGCTTGGAAACAAGTGTGCCCTTTAGGGAAACGGTGAGTAATGTAAATCTGCCTGGGCCATATACACACACATCCTGCCAGCCTACTTACATGCATGCATACTTGTAGGAAGCATTATGCCTTCAAGTGATCAGGTGACAATAGACCATCTTGGTTGATGCTGTATAAATGGGAGGAGCCAAGATGCTTAGAAGTTATGACATATACCTCTGGCTTGTGTAGGCTTTGAATGATTTATTGTGTGGATGTTTAGTAAGGGAAAGTTTGTATACTTTCCCCTGATCCTGGGATAATAGATTGGCCGTCTAGCCTTCTCAGGCGAAAGTGAATCGGTGTGCATGATGCTGACATTAAAAATTGCTTGGTAGGTGGATATAAAAAAGAGAAGCAGAATAGGCTGCTGTCCAAAATTAGAATATCTACCCACACTTTAATATTGATTTGATTCAAGTGCTTATTTGTATCCTTGGTGATGTTACAGAATATGTGCACTGTGCTAAGATTCTCCTGGATTGTTCAGTAGGAGGATACTGGAACAATTATGGAGATATCCATGTGCAGTGAAAGTGATCCTTCTTCTATCTCTTCTTTTCTCCACGTACACACCCACCTCTCTAGTATATATGAAATCCTATTACTCCACACTTCTACAGCAGTACATACAATTTTTAGGAGTCTCCGTGGCGAAGTGGTCAAGCCACCCAACTCAGGCTCTGAAGGTTGTGAGTTCGATTCTGGGCCGTGTCCTTTGGTTCATGAGTGCATTTTTTCGGACTCATGAGGGTCATCACTGCAGCTATGGAGTTCATGCTTTGTGCAGCACTTTTAGCATATGGGATAATACCCAGTGCAATGAAGTTGACCCAGTCGACTTCTAAGCGACTTTTTAAAAATACAATTTTATCTCACATTATTACTTTCCAAATAGAGCTCTATAACAATTGCTGTATTTTATTCCAGGAAGGGGTGGTGGAGAGATTGTGTTACTGGGCAGAATTTGCTGAAGAACCCCTACAGAGCTACGCCACTGGTCTTCTGAGTGGTGCCATGGAGTTAAATGATGTTGCTGTCAAGTTCAGAGAAGAGAGCTTGCATTTGGTAAGTTCATTGTACAAATTAGAGACAAGTGAACTGCTTTGGTCATATTAAAAGACATATATAACACTGGTAATAAAAAAAAAAAAAAAGAAGTGAAGTCAATGGGACGATAACATCAAGAAATGGATAAGCAGTAGTTTGTCAGAATGTACAACCTGGGCGATAGACAGATAATGCTAGAGATTTATTGCAGCCAACCTTCCTTGTGAAGACCTTATTGACTGAAGTTCATTGTGGAAACGGGAATAATTGCTTGTAGTTATGGTGTCTGTGCATGTCTAGATAGATCAACAAAGCTTCAGCTCCTAACGTTTATGTATCTAGCTGAAAGAACCAGGTCTTGGTAGTTAGTGTTGTCATTTATGTGTATTAAATGGCTCTAATAAGTTCTTGATAGTTAATGTTGTCATTTATGTGTATTAACTGGCTCTAATCACGAGTTCTTGGTAGTTATTGTTGTCATTTATGTGTATTAAATGGCTCTAATCACGAGTTCTTGGTAGTTAGTGTTGTCATTTATGTGTATTAAATGGCTCTAATCACGAGTTCTTGGTAGTTAGTGTTGTCATTTATGTGTATTAAATGGCTCTAATCATGAGTTCTTGGTAGTTAGTGTTGTAATTTGTGTATATTAAAAGGCTGTAATCACAACCTCACGTTACAAAGACCCATAAAGGAATCAATTGATAATAATGCTGTAAACCACTACGGAGGGTTGGCATGTGACTGGCTTCACCCAACCTTACACACCACCACAGTCTGGCCGACCATTAACCCACAGAAGATCATATTTCTTCATGAGGGAAAGCTAGCAGATACATTTGCAAACACATTTAATCTGGGGTCACAACAATCAGGTCTACAAATTCAAAGGCAAAGATAATGGTGAGCTTAAATCAAGCAAATGATAATCTTATCTTCCTGGTGAAATCTCATTTCAAGAGGTGGAATTGTACATATTTAGGTAGTGATGTGGACAGGATGGATGGACTAAGATGGTAACGTGGAGAAATATCACCAACAGAGTTGATCCATAATACGAAAGACCAATATCTGTGGAAAGACATGTACAGCTACGCCAGCCGGCCAGGTACTTGATGATGGTGATGTAGAGAAAGATAAAGGAATGGCCAGGTCTTAAAATAGGAATGTAAAAGATGAGAGGAGTGTTCATATCACTAAGATATGTGTGGAATTCAAAAGAAATTAAACCTAGTACTGAACTTAGAATATTTAACATGTTATGGAAGAACCCTTGAAATAATACTCACCTCAGATAATTGCTGAATAAAATCAGCTCGCGAGAGGAATCCGTCATTTGTAAGAAATCATCATCATCAAGTGCCTTGTCGACTGGCATGGGCAATTTGTAGAGACATCTGATGTTTGTTTATCTTGTACTACCCGGTTTGTTCACAAATATATTCGAAATCTTTTGTCATGGATTCTATGTGTGAATCATTCCTCTACAGGTTCCCATCATGTTGGACAGACTGCATGCCCTCATCAAACAAGAGAAAGAGGAAAGAGAGAAGACAGAGACGAAATTGCCTGAGAATAACATAGAAGGAGAAGACAAGCAGAGTGAGGAAGCTGGCAAATCTCCACGGCATTTTGCTGCGTTGGCTAGTGGGGAATCGAGATCTTTAAATAAAGGTATGGTTGGTTATGTTTACACATAGTGGTTTAGTTGTTGTTAATTGTCATATTATTATCCTCAGTACGCTCCATCTCCCTTAGCTAGCAGTAGCTGAAGACGCCAGTTCTTTGTTGGTTGATATTCTTCTTGACATCCTGCTTAATTCTTTTGTTGGGTTACATCCTGTTTGATTTTATGTTCTTGCAGTCTGGTTATGGTTGCATATTCACAGCCATCACTAGATTAATTTAATCGCCATTCCTTTCTGAGGACAGTCAGTCTTATCAGCCCGGTTCATTTGCTCGCCCGCTCCCACAGTAACTGGCATGCAAGCCTATCAGATTGTTCATTTCCTCTTAAATGACCTGGAACAAATCTGAAGATGATTTTTGTCAGCCTTGACCTCTTCACCCACAGTCTGCGAGCCCAGCCATCTTGATTTTCTTGAGCATACTCATTTGAGTCACAGAGAAAGCATGCCAGGATGATTTGGCCAGGTGGCACAGTCGGGACAAGAACATGGGCCTGGTCCAAGGCTGATGATTGTGTGTGAGATGGCCACCCATGCTTATCGGCATGGCACATGAGGATGATGATGTGATATGTTACTCTTTCATTAGTTTGTTATAGGCCACATGTTTCTGTAAACATATTGAATTGTCACAGAGCTTTGATGCTTTCATCCACAGTTTAAAATAGCATTTATTTCATTAGTTTGTTATAGACCACATTATTTATGTAAACATATTGAACCGTCACAGAGCTTTTATGCTTTCACCCACATTTTAACATATCATTTATTTCATTTGTTATAGACATTTTTATGTAAACATATTACTATTGAACCGTTACAACCGTTACAAAGCTTTTATGCTTTCACCCACATTTTTTTATTTCATTAGTTTGTTATAGGCCACATGTTTCTGTAAACATGTTAAACTGTCATAGAGCTTTCACCCAGAATTTTCCTTTATGAGTTTGTCAGTTTCACGTCTTTTACAGGACACTGGAATCAACCTGGGCATTTATTGTCTGTTTGTGATTAACTAAGTGATTTTAGTTCAGTAGCTTGCCATTGCTTTCTGAGCTGGCCGGTGTCCTAATCAAAATCAACGGAAAGAGATCTGCTTCCAAATTGCTGATTTGTTGTTGAGGAATTATGAAACTGCATGTCTCACTTTCCACTAAGCCACACACATATAATAAATCAGTATGGTTTTCTGAATGTCTTGTCCAGGTTTGAATAACGAATCTAGCTCAGAGAAGCCGAATTACAAAGCCAGTCTGAAGAGGACATTGTCTCCAAGTCATGCAACTGATTCATACCAGAAACGAACAAGGACAAACTCAGATTCTGCTGGAAGTAAGGAAGTGTTACAATTTGTGATACTGCCTTCAGCAACCTGCAACTCTTCGTTACAAAACAGTCCTCCTTGCTTCTCAGTCATCAGTTAGGGCTTTTTATCAGATCCAAGAAGTTCTGTGATTTTTCTCTGGTTTACATTTCATCACCATTTCACATTCATCACAAGATTTTCAAGTTCTTGACAGTTGTTGGGAAATTAACTTCTCATACATCTTTAATGGTTTTGTTAACTCCCCATCTGAATCTTCCATGAAGAATATAGATTCTTTCACAGCATATTTGTTGATTCAGTTAGCATAAATATTTCCCAAAGTAAATATGATGGTGAGAACCGCAGTGAAAAGCACTGGTTATTTTGTGTTTAAACTATCATTCAAGTCGGCAATTTTACAAACATTGGGCTTCCAAGTTGACCCATTCTAAAATGGTCACCAGAAAGTATTCTGGGAAATAAAGGACAATTTGTCTATTAAATAATTTGGGGCCAGCACCATAAACCCAATACAATCATCATCAAGTGCGATGCTAGCTGGCGTAGGTGTTCATGACTCTACACAGATCTTGATCTTTGGTTGTCTGGATCAACTCTTGTTGATAATCTTCCATGCCACTGTCACAATCCATCCTGTATCATTTCTCTTGGTCTGCCTCTCTTCCCCTCGATCTTTCCAGTTGTCACGATGTTCTCCAATGCCTCTCTTCTCATCACATGACCAAAAAATGCTGTTTGCCTCTTTCTTATTGTTGTGTATATGTTTGTTTCATTAGCCTCTTTCAGGCATTCGTTGTTAGTTACTTTGGCAGTCCAAGGAATTCGCAACATTCGTCTCAGGAACCACATCTCTGTTGCTTCCAATCTCTTCCTAATTTGTTCATTTACATTCCAATATTCACAGCCATACAACAAAATAAAACCCAGTATACCTGTAAATATACCATGGCATAGAATCATGCCCTTTACTTGTTTAATTGTTTATGACAGGACAGTTATTGTATACTTCTACTGGTTGGTGCTGTAAACGTGCTGACTTAACTGTTCCTGGTCTGCACTGGATGTGAGTAAATATAAATGTGTAAATAGGTGCGTATATGTGTGTGTGTGTGTGCACTTATGTGTGTATAAGCATGCACGTATGTTCACATGAGAAGATGGACGCTTGCATGCATGTGTGTGTGTGTACATTACATGTATTAAAGCATACATATTTTAAAAACAGTATTTGATGGAGATCACAGCAACAGCAGCTGGGCGGAGATGCGGCCTCTAGTGATCGGCTCCTACTCGTTGAGTCCCCTGACGACTGCCATGAAGCAAAGATTAATCCTGCAGTATCTGACACCTCTAGGAGACTACCATGAAGTGAGTAACCACGCTATTTATTTTTTTTCTTTCTTTTGCATATTATTTTTACGGACATCACTGTCAACACCAGCATTTTACTGCTGTTCTTGATGTCTTGGCAAGTTTACGTTCAGTAGTTTGCCATTGCTTTTTGAACAATCAGCTCCCATACCAATTCGTTAAAACCCTCTGCTTATTGTTCTATTGAAATATGTATTTCTAAAATAGAGACTTTAGTGATATTATTATAGTCTAAACTTGAATCTTTATTAATGTTGTGTTTGATTCTCTTCAGCAGCGTGGTCAAATAGTAACATGGTGTGAAACATTAGTTGAACATTAGATAATGTCACTACACTTTGGGTGTTTCCATGCATGCTCACTCCCCAGTGCAGCAGCCATCTCAAAGTATCTCTGTTTACTGTTCCTTACAAGAAACAAGTGAAAATCGTACACTGATTAGAGGAATTAGACTTAGATATAAATTTTTTGGTCATGTTATGAGAATAAATTAATTGGAGAACTTGGTGACAACTGGCAAGACCGAGGGGAAGAGAACATGGGGAAGGCAAAGAAGTAAATACCTGGATGACTTGACCACGTGGTATGGTCAAGACAAGAACACTGAGCTGATCCACAACTGGTGATGGAGTGAAGGGTAACATGACAGCCCACGCTTATCAGCATGGTACATGATGAATGAACAGATGGCATGGATACTGTTATTTACAGATAAACTGGGTATACTCACCAATAATATGCTGTCAATTGCAGTGAGATAAAGGGTGGTGAAGTGCTACTTAGAACCTATGCTGTTAGATGGATGTGAAACATGGACAATAAGCAGACAAGCCGAGAAACATCTAATGGCAGCGGAAGTGTGGTTTCTGAAGAGAATGGATAGATAGAAGAACCAATGAGCAAGTCCTACAAGAAACAAATGAAAGCTGTAAATTTGTTTCATTTGATGTAGACAGTCACAATCTTTTTAAGCACATGATAAGGAGACAACTTTTGGGAAACTTAATGACACTGGCAAGATTGATGGGAAAAGAGCAAAAGGAAGGCTTGGATGGATTGGTCGCATGAAATAATCAAGACAAAAACACAACTGATTCAAGACCGGTGACAGTGTGAGATGGTGAATCATCAACAGCATTTACCTCTGAAGTCGGAGTTGGTTCGCCTGATGGCGAGGGACACTGCTAATATAGAAAGCTAATCCACATGCAAGATTCAGTCCAGCACTACTAGAAGAATTAGTGTGTATGGACTACGCTTGAGTTCAGAGCGAGCGAGCAAAACATAAATAAATAAATAAACAGCATTTTATATTAACAATGTTGACAGACATAACATCCAGTCTAAGTTCCCTAAGTTTACTGCCTGTAGAATTCATTATCAACATGAGGTTAGTCAGATTTGTTCAAGTCTTGGTCTAAACCTGAATATTTTCATGCACAAAACATGCCTGTAGTGACATTAAAAAACAATGTTGTTAAAGCTGAAGTAAGACACCACATCGCTTTATTTTCTTTGCACCTACAAATAATCCGTGATTGAACCATTTAAGAAATATTGTGAAGTTTGTCTTTTATTTCAGTTGCTGAGTCCTATTCTAGAGCGCAATGCCATGGCCTTGATCTTCCATTACATTAATTTGAGCGAGAATAAGGACATCAGACTAGCATTTGATGCACTGAGAGTAAGTTGCGTTAGCTAGATTTATTCTTTATTTTTCTGTTTCTAATTTAAAGCTTACAGCTTTTGAGTAAAAGAACGGTTGGTTGTTTCTTTGGAAGGCAGAGTCTGATGCTGGCTATCTGATCTCAAAAAGGGCTTGCATGAACGAATGAACAAGCTTTATTTTAAAAAGATTTAGAATTGGGCATGCAGGCCTATCTGACATTCTGCCCTTCTACCACTCTCTTTTATACATTATTTCATCCACACATCATTCGAGGCTAACTGAGAACAACAATATAAAAGATATGCATTATAAAGGCATAGGAAAAATGCAAAAATCACTACTACATGCCTCACTAAAAGTAATGAATGATGTGGCACTTGTTATTAGCTACGGGGAACATACTGTCTACCAAAAGGGGACTGGCTGTTATAATAAGCTTTTATTAATTATTATTATTATTAAATGGGAAGGGTGTAGGAAAAGGTGAGCTTGTTGTAGCAGCTTGTCTTCTGACCCAGTACGAAAATACCTACTTCATGGGGACTGTTGCAGAGCTCTCTTTCCTTCACATTTCCAAGTTGAGAAATTAGTGTGGAGGGAAAACTCTTATTGGAACTTTATAGTTGCCTACTCCATAGGTAATCTAATCTGCCACCAAGAGGCCTAGTAGCCTGTTCATTCCCCCGTACTTCCACATGGCCAGGGCAAAAAATCCATACATTCTCACAATCTGTGACCTCTGAAGTGAGGATAGTCATTCCACACGAAACATTTCATTTGCCACCTTACAAAGCATACTCTTTGAGTCCATAACGAATGCAATGTGTATTGCAGTGGTCTCCTCTAATTAATGTAATGCTGCTATTATTGAATCCACCTCCATTCTCATGCTAGAGATCGTAGTCTCATATGCCAGACTCTCCTTTTTAAGCATCGCCCATTAGCCTTTGTGGTGAAACCCCACCCCTGCGCCTGTTTCTCACCACTGATGTATGTTACTCTGGATCAGTTGTTGCACCTCAAAGGCTGGGCGGCCTGCTGCCCATTCTCTGCACTCATGACCCAGTGTTACTATTACATTGTGCCACATGGGAACATTAACATATGAGCTGAAAAGCATCTGATGGCTGTGGAAATGTGGTTTCTGAGGAGAATGCAAAGAATACCATGGACAGACCGAAGAACCCAGGATTAAGTCCTACAAGAAACGAATGAAACCGTACATTGATTAGAGAATGATTAGAGGTTGATTAGAGAAATTATACGTTGACAGTCAAGTGTTTTGGACACATGAGAAGAAATAAATTGGAGAACTGGCAAAATTGAGGGGAATAAACAAGGAGAGGACATCAACACTCACACTGTCTGTCTTTTGCTAGGTTCATCATAATCTTTTCACATGAAGCCAATGTTTTTGCATGTTTCTCTTCCTCATATTGTAATAAATAGTATGTTTTGTTCTGCGTCTTATATGATTTAATTGGTTTATATTGTACATAACATTTGGTACCATTAAAATATGGTTTGCAAGGCATATGATTAATAAATTATGTTTTGTTTCTCTTTGTCAAGTTTCTCTCTGTAATTCTGTGCCACAAAAAATTTGCTGCGGAATTCATCACAAAAGGTGGAATCCAGAAGCTTCTGGAGATTCACAGACCTTCCATGGCAGCTACTGGTGTCTCCCTGTGCTTCTACTACATCACTTATTTTGAGGATGCAACAGAACGAGTAAGTACATCATCATTGTTGCTTGCCAAGGTTTTTGTTGTGTTCTGTCTCTGCCGTTGAGCAGACTTACCATGACATTCATGTCTGTGTTACCAGAGTGTTAGATATTTTCTGCTATGGTAAAAGTAAAAACTTGTTTTTTTTTAAAAATCTCCTATTTTGCTTGCCCTGCGGGTTCCAGAGAAAGGACTTTCTAATTATGCTATTAAGTTTTCTCAGTGTGTATTCTATCCAGCACCAGTATCTTTCCCTTACCTTCTTATTAACAGAAATCTGTCTCCTTAAGATAGGCAGAGTCGACCACACAGCTCTGGGGAAAAAATGCAACCCGCCACATATGAGGCATGAATCCAGGATTATTATTTTAGAAGGCAGTGCAACTAACACCATATCACTTTACTCCTTCTGATGTATATGAAAGAGGTAAAATTCAAATCCACACCACATCCTGGGTAAAGGTAGTAGCATACCTTACTTAACATCTGAAGTCACAGCTGAAAGCAGTTACATCATCTGTAGAGATAGGGCACTTAATAGACAATTTTATAGTGGAGATTGTGTATCTCATTAGACTGTTTTGTAAACTTAATAGACAATTTTATATTGTTTTGTGACTCAGCCTTGTAAAATTGGTATCTCACTTCTGAGAAAGATTGAAAAAGAGTTTTGAATGTAGATTAGAAAAAGATTTCTTGCTTGTTACACAAAACCAGTTTTAATCCTGGACAGCTAGTAAACTAGCAACAACAACAAATCCCTCATGATTTATAAAACGTGACAGTTGGACAGATTTTGACATAGAAAGAAGTCAGCACACAAATTAATACATGCTTTTGGAGACCACAAGATCTAGAGAAGTATGATTGCTACGCCATTTGGGCAGTTGGCGATGGTGAAAATGGCCAGTGTAATGCTGATTGTTTTATCCCTGATATGTTGTTTGGTCGTGTAAAATATGGCTGTAAAATCGTATGCTTGATATTAAATTAAGCACGTAAATGAGCTTTAATGTAGTAAACATTAACACCTGTGTTGTTTGATAATCTCTTGTAGTTGTGTTGTGAAGTTAAGATGTTGTGTTAATAATTTCATGTTTGATTATTTCCAGATGTGCATGTTGCCAGAAGCAGTACTATCTGATGTAGTCTCGTAAGTCGACATTTTCCTTTGTTGTCTTCTTTTGTAAAATTGTCTTTTTTAGCTCACTCAGCCATAAAAAATGTTAATACATGAATTGGTTCAAAGTAATGCTATCACCTTTTTTAGACACCAAGACCGAAGGAATTTACTGAAACATTGCGTTTTTTATTTTGTCTTTATTTTAATATGACTGAATGGGCTGGAATATTATGTGCTTCATGAGCAAAAAAAAAAAAAACAGAAGAAAACGAACTCAAAATTAAAGAAGATTGTTTATTATGACAAATAGAATTAAGGACACGGATATTGTGGGCAGTTAAAAAGGACCTGGATGTCTGTAAAAGACAACTATGGACAGAGAAGCATATAACAGGAAGACCAGAATGTAGGTGGAGTCATGATGTAATAGACAATTTACGCATGACAACAACAGGGGCAAGGCATCTGGTGCATGAAAGAGACATTTTTAAAGTCTTGTGGGTGACAAAATTCTGCTGAGTGCTCATAATGCTGCGATATAATATATCTGAAGGCCAAGTCCTTCACACTGTTGCAGTATCTGTTGTGGGGTTACTGTAATATTTATAGCAACAGTTGTACTATTCTGAAGGATATTTTATAGACTTTCACATTGGTTCTGTTTGACCCATTTTCCAACAGGTACAATCTGTGGCTGATGGAGTGTTCCCACGATTCCAGCCGGTGCCACGCCTGCCTCTTCTTCTCGCAGTCGTTCACCTACAAGGTTATCCTCAACTTGTTTGACCAGAAGAATGGCCTGAGACGGCTAATCAATGTGGTAAGTAACTTATCTCTCTCTCACAGCTTACTGTGTTCTCTGAGACAACTATGTATTTGTAGATTCTGCAGAGTACTGTGCACACATACATGTGCATACCTTGTAGCAAATTCAGGTGATGTGATGAGTATGATTGTATGCATGTGTGTCGCCTGGGAACGTTGCTTGTCACAGTGAGGGAAGGATTGGCCACCACTATTCCATAGACCATTCCATAAAGTTGCATCACAAGCCGGTCAGCATGGCCGAATGGATAATGCATGATCTTAAACATCCAGTGTACTGGTGACGGGGTAAGGGATTCAACCCCTACACCTGACAGTTGGACTAAAATGTTGACTTGGGGACGTACATTTTAAAAAAAAAAGTACCTCTGATGTCGGAGTGGGTTCATAATAGGAACACTCATAATAGGGGAAGCTAATTCACACACAAAATTCAGTCCAGTGTTACCAGAAGTAGTGTGTATGGACTACGCTTGAGTTCAAAGCAGGCGAGCGAGCGCACAAAAAACATCACGTACGTGATGAGAGCGTATGGTGTCTGAGCTTATGTCCTGTCTAAGCTTATCATGTCTTTCTGAGCTTATGGTGTCTGTCTAAGAAGGTACTGTGTTCTTTCCCAGTATAGCCTTCTTAGATAAGGGGGGAAAACGGATCTGTTGTGCAAATTGCCCGCATTTAAAATCCCATGGCAGATAGTGAGGCTGCTGCCCTGGGAAAAATTGTATGGAAAGGAAACCTACCCATGGGAAGTAAATTTTACAAAAATACCAGGTTTTTGTAAAGTCTCACTACAATTTGTATGTAGAACAAACTTGAAAAATGAAGTACATGTCATCAAAATTCTTTCTTCCAGTGATAACACCATTCTGTTTGGAGTGCTATGTATTCCTCCAGCAGATGACAGCCATTCGCTGCATATTGCTTCACAATGGACTGCGGAGCACATATTTTGATGACATGTTCTACATACAAAGTGTAGTGAGACGACAAACACCCTGTACATGCCAAAGTCGGACACACTGAACATTGAGGTGCATAATTAGGTGGAATGAAGAAGAAATATCTGTAGCAATGGAAGAATAAAGAATAGCAACATAATATGATTTTTTATGATATAATTAAGTTAAATACAACACAGTATTGTCTTATCTGTAACTGGGAACTACTTTTGTGTAGTGGCTGATATGCTTGCATGGCCGCCCTGTGGTCATATGTTTGAAAACCTCTGAGGCATAATTTAAAGTTGACCTCAAATACCAGGTGAACTCAGCCTAAAATGAATACCAGGAAATGTCCAGAGAAGTAAAGATAATCAGCGGGAGATATTCACTGCATCACCTGTTTAGTGTGGCTTGGTCAGTTCAACCATGGGGCTAGCACCGCCTACCCACCCTTGATTGTCGGTGGTCACGCATTGTGTTGTGGTTGGATTGTGTTCATATCTTTATTCTGTGGCAGCAGCTCTGTTGATCATCTAGTCTTTGTTGTCCACAGATCAGCACTCTGAGTATCCTGAGTACTGACCCCCATAAGTCCGAAAGTGATGATGAGCTTCATCAGATGAGGCAAGCTGCCAGGCTTGTCTGTGATGCCTTGCGCAAGTATTTTGAAGTCCACACTGCCTTGAAGGCCGATGAGCTGCGTTGCCTACACCATCATGATGGAGGCTCCTCACTGAAGGAGAGCAAGGTGAGTTTACAATTCATTGGGTGTGTGTACAATTTCAATCATTCAGATGCAGGTCTGCATGGTCCAATGGGCAAGAACGCGTGTTCTTAAACATCTGGTGTGCTGATGCCAAGGTTAGGGGTTAAGCCCCTACACCGAACAGCAGGACTAAAATGTTGACCTGGCGTTCTTGACTTGGGGACGTAAATTACAAGTACCTTTGAAGTCAGGGTGGGTTCACCTGAAGGCGAGAGACACTGTTAATAGGGAAAGCTGATCCACATGCAAAATTCAGTCCATCACTACTATAAATAGTATGTATGGACTATGCTTGAGGTCAAAGCGAGCGAGCGAAAAAAAAAACCAAAACAAACAAAAACAAAAAATATCATTCAAATTATTCTGCGAGTTGCGGTGACATAGTAACTAGTGCACTTGCCTACCACCCCAGTTCAAAACTTCATCAAGCTGGAAATAGCAGGTTCTTGCTTTCAGGACATGTGGAGTGGAGTGGTATTTTTATAAGGACTATTCACTGAGTGAACTAAAAACGACAGTTACATTCCTACAAGGGACAACATTGCAGTTATAAACAAATTTCAAGCGAACAAAAGAAGGATAAGCACTTGGTTATTTATTTTTAAAAAGATTGTTTGTAGTTTTAATTTTTAGTATTGTATTTTTTAAAGTTAATTCTTACTGTTTTATCTCTTATGTTTTCTGGTTTTTGTCTTTTCAGTCTGTGAAAGGGTGCAAGTTCACCTTGGAGGAGAACATGGACATCCTTCTAGAGCACCTGCCACCAAAATCTACCTGGGCCCCAGAAATGAACCTTCACAAGCTGGGCGGTCAGAACATCCTGTGTCAGCTTGTTGCCATGTCACCAGAGTGGGACAATTATCAGGGAAAGTAAGTCAGAACATTCTGTCAGATTATAGCAAGCATGGGACAGTTGTAGGGGACATTTAGATAGAATATGGCAACCTGCAGCCATGTTGCTAGAGAATGACAATTATTAGGGAAAGTAAGTCAGAACATTAGGTGTCAGCTTGTAGCCATGTTGCCAGTGTGACAATTTTCAGGGGAAATAAAACTAATTTCTACATAGTCTCATCTCTACCACCCTTACGTACCTCAAATCTACACACCCTGTTTGTACCTCATACATGGCCCATCGTCTCATCTCTACCACCGCTACCTGTCTCATCTACCACCGCTACCCGTCTCATCCCTACCACCGCTACCTGTCTCATCTCTACCACCGCTACCTGTCTCATCTCTACCACCGCTACCTGTCTCATCTCTACTACCGCTACCTGTCTCATCTCTACTACCTGCTACCTGTCTCATCTCTACATACCTCACATCTACATAGCCTGTCATATCTCATCTCTACACATTTCCTTTATAACGGGGGTTGTAGGTTTATTCAAACTGCTCTAGATTTGAGGTCTGCATGTACATCAGCAGTTAATTCACAACCATGCGTTTTTAATTTGATGTAGCATAGTCATATCTGGAAATGATATAGACAAAAATTACGAGGATGCGGAACTATTTACCCCCATCTGATTATGATGTGATCTATCTAGTACACCGCAGACCAGCACTCTGAATGTCTTTAGTACTGACCCCCATGACTCTGAAAGTGATGATGAGCTTCAGCAGATGAGGCAGGCTGGATATTATGTAGGAAAGAAATAGAGAAGGTGGAAATAAGTTTCCCCATCTCATTATGCTATGATCTAGTACATATGAAGACCTAGATAGTTATAAATGTTACTCAAGATTTACTGTGAGTTGACTGAGGCCTATACAATATAGGAAGAAGAATGTACTCTTAATCATTATTTGTGTATTTGCTTTTGCCATTGTTTTGCAATTTTTGTTAACTTTCTTCAGGAGTGATACCATTGTCTCTGCTCTGGATGTGATAGCCATGTGTGCAGTGTCCCACCGGACTCAGCTGTTGCTGTGTGGAACCGCCGACTTGCCAAACGATATCAGAACACCCATCATGAGGTGAGAATCTGAAGATGAGAACATGTGTTCATTGTTTCATTTAGCAGATTAGGGGTGTGGTAGTGCTGTGGTTAGTACATATGCCCAATAACACACTGGGAGTTAAGTGCTCTGTATTTTTGCATAATAGAGCAGTAGTTTTCCACTATCTAATTATTTAGTTACGTTGGTGTTTTAAATGTCCACAGTGCTGTTCTCCCTACAATTCAGTCTAGGTTTTATGCTATGGAGAGGTCTAACTCCATCCCTTAAAAAGGCTTAAAAGTTGACAGGTCGACTCCATTGCAGCGGGTTTATCCCATATAGCTGTCTTTTTCTGCAGCACCAAAAGCGCCACACAAAGCACAAACTCTGTAGCTCCAGTGATGACCCTCAGGAGTCTTTAAAAAATGTATGCATGGACCGAAGGACGGGGCCCAGAATTGAACCCACAACCTTCGGAGCCCAAGTCAGACGGCGTGACCACTTTGCCACAAACTCCCGTCTCCACAGATAACTCCATCCCTGGTCCCCTCTAAGGGTTGTAGTATAAAGCCATTTTTTGTAAGCACTATGTAATAAACAAGATGGTAAGATGGCAGTAAAATTATTTTTAGCTTTTATAGTACACCCTTTATGAAAAATCCTCATTCTTGTTGATTCAGAATTATGCCAGCATTGCTTTTGTATTTCTTCACTCTGAAGTAAGTAATTATGTTTAAATATATACCTCCTGCATCTGTGCCATAGCATTTCTGTAATACCTGATGTATTTACGCTATCTATTTCAATTCAAGGGAATTGGTCATCACATCTCATGCAGACATCTAGTATATGGCATACCTAATGTAATAATATAATAATATTACAGTCATGGCGTATCATGTCTAGTGTATTCTTCCATATTGTTGCTGAAACATAAGTAACGGTTTTTGTTTACATTTCAGCGTAATTGTTGGTCCTGATAGAAGGGGAGATTATTTCTGATGCAGAGATTATGAAAGCTGCCTGAGAGTTCTTTCAAACTCGTTTGTGGACCTGTGGAGAGAGTGAGTACTGTGTACTTTTGGTCATTGATTATGGTTTCAGAGCGTGAAGAAGCTAATTGGAATGGAGGGTCGGGTGTGTGTATGGGTGAGCCAAATTGTCACCATCAGATACCACTTTAACAATCTTTGTCACAGATTGATAAGTTAGTTTCATGAACTCTGTCTCTCAAATAATTTTCACTTCTACTTCTACCCCAGGCAGCTGTTAAACTGTCTGTTTCTGACTGATACAACTTTATCTTCCACCCTAGACAGCTGATAAACTGTCTTATCTCAGCTTCATACAGTCACACAACTTCAACTTCTATAAACTCAAATAGTCATGGCTTTAACTTCTACATTAAACACTTGATGAACTGCCTTAGATAGTCATGACTGAACATCCACCCCAGAGAGATGACAAATTCTGTCTCAGGTTATTTTTATTACTCTCAGGTGATTACTACAGCTGGTAACTCGTCTCTCAGATATTTATTACTTTTAACTTCTACTCCAGATAGCTCATATATTCTTGCCTCTTGTATGTATTACTACCCCAGACAGTTGATAATTTAAAATAACCCATTAAGTGCAGGTTTTCCCCTTTCTTTTTAATCTACAAGCAGAATATGAACACTTATGACCTTTATGTGAAGATTCTTCTTCTTCTTCAGCGTTCCGAGCCATTGAGGTTCTTTGCTGCAGATACAATCCGTCTCCATTCGTCTCTCTGGTGGACCTTCTCTTGCCAGTCATTGATTCCAAGTGCTTGTAGGTCTGTACATGTATTATCTCTCCACCGCCTTCTTGGTCTACCTCGGGGTCTAAGGTCATTTATTTCCTGAGTGTAAGCGAGTTTTGTTTCCCTATTATCTTCCATTCTTTCTATATGCCCCAGCCATTGTAGTCTATTATGTGAAGATTACCCTTTAATAAATTAATGGCTTATTATTAATGTTATGTTGTGGTTGTTTCCTCAGTTTGGAAGTGGTGTTGTCCGATACCATGGCAACAAGAAGAAATCAGGTGCAGAAGAAGATATGCTGTCTTTGATGTGGCACACTGTTCGCACTAACAATGGCATTATGGTAAATAGATGCATGTACTTGTGCTGAGTGTGTGTTTAACCTTATTGGTTTATTAACATATTTGGAGCAGTGATAGAGTTTTGGTTAGTGTAATAAAATTTTGTGGAACTGCGGTAAAGCTGTGGATATGTAAACAATATCAAATAATACAAAGTAATGCAGCTTTACAGAGCAGAATTCGACACATACAGGACGTTGCGGCGATTAGCTTTCATCAGCAAACAAATACATGCACGAAACACAACATATAGTACAGGAGAAGACCCTCCAGTGACTACATTAAGGATAAGAACGGGATGAGAAGAATGAAAAATGAGAGCAATGAAGAGAAAATGATAATATGGGTAGTGGTACAGCCTGGGACTCTGATATGGAACAAAAGAAAAAGCATCGGCTGCAGCAGGATATAACAATATGAATTGCAAACAATTAGGTATATTTAGCTCCTGCGAAAAGAAGAGACATACGAAACACAGACACAATGCACATACCATACAGAGAACTCCACCATACACAGGTGAAAACAAAGTGTGACTTATCAAAAATCAGAAACAATCAATAAATATATAAAATGAAATAATAAAACAAAACACAACTACTTGCATGTTTCCACATGGGAGCAGAAATGGTGGTTTTTTTTAATTTTTGTGTTTTTTATCTATTTGTTTTGTCATGTCCTTGACAAAGATTCTTAGAATCGAAACGTTGGCCATTCTTTATGTCCTATAGTACTTATGTTTTTATTTTATTATTTCATTTTATATATTTATTGTTTCTGATTTTGGATAAGTCACACCTTGTTTCCACCTGTGTATGATGACGTTCTCTGTAAGGTATGTTCATTGTGTCTGGGACTCTGAGATAAGTAACAAGAGCCGAGGAAGTGAAGTAATTCTGTCCTTTAATGAGACCATCCTTGCATGTTTAGAAGCAGTAGGGAAGTTACGTTGCTGTTTATTGTGCAGGTATTGCTGAACAATTTTAAGTCATGTTGCATTTTATTGTGCAGGTGTTGCTGAAAACCTTAAATGTCAAGACTCCAATCATTGAAGCAGACTGGATGAGAACGCTGGCATGTAAATCTCTTGTTGGAATGGCTAGGTCTGAGACCATCAGACAGATCATTGGCAAACTTCCACCTCTGAATAATGGACAGTTACAGAGTAAGCAGTGTACATTGTATTGTTATTATTGTTATTGCTTATTGTCAAGTATTAGAAAAGAAAAAAACAAAAAACTTTGTTTTGCAAAGTAGCTGATAGACTAACCTCACAAAATTGATCTATTACATTATCTCATGTGTCTTGGCAAATAGTTCTTTATTACTTTGTTATTACTTTTAACTCCTGCCCTAATTTTACTTCTGCCAGTACCTTTAATTAACTTTGTCCCAGAAGGGGCTAATTGAATAGTTGTCTAAAATAGACTATATTCTCACTACGAGGCATTGATCTAGAAACCGTAAACATGCACAGCGCTCAATTCCAATGTAGTATTGTCAATTGTCATTTTAAAGTAATACCTCATGGCGTGAAATGGAAGTAACAATTACACTCACCCATGCATTACAGGGGCTCACAAGGGGCACAGAAAATAGTAACACTGGTACCATATACATCATAAGAGGCAACTACGGAGAGTTGGCATGGGACTGGTTATCTCATCTCGTAGAAAACAAACTGCAAAATCCAATAAAAGAGGATTAGTCTCTGACAATTGAAGGTGAACAAGAATTTCAGATTTCTTAGAAGGTTTTTTCTACACACACAAAATGTAAAGATTACAAACACCTGTATTCTTTATTGAGCTATGGTGGCTTAGCGCATTCACCTACTAATCTAGTGGCTGTGTTCAGATCCCATGGGTGCTGGATTTTTTTTGGTGACCATAGGTCTCTGGTGTCAGCTCAGAATCATAAAATAGGCACTGGAAAATGTTCGTAGAAGGCTTTCCATGTGGTGCTGATGATGTCATTCATGAAGTGTCATGTGCTCGAGGAAATGCATGTTTGACACTGTCTCCCCAACATTCATTAACTGACACCTGGACAGAATAGGCAAGAACTAGGCGGATACCATCGAATCAAGTGGTGAGGAATGACGCTAGTCCTGGAGAAAACCTGACAATAGTGTAACTAGAAATCCTTGAACTGGAATCCACGGGGAACAAAATAAAGGGAGAAGTGAACTAGAGATGTGTGAATAACACTGGGAGGACATGGAGCGGGGTGCTGGAGATAGCAAAAGACAGGACAGCTAGGTGTGAGTTGTTTGAGGGGCTATAGGGGATAAAGGGCATCAAAAAGAGAAAACTGTCTCCCCACTTTGCTGCAATGGCATGGGAACACCCTTTTTCTCTTTTTAAGATTTCCTATTAAAAACATTATGTGCCTTTAGTAACTAGTTGTCTGTAGTTTTGCTGAATTCTGACTTCTTGACACTTGAGCACATTATTAATTGCTAAGTTAATCTGAGAATGGACATCATTACACTCGTTATATGCCTGGGAAGAGAGGAAGAGGTAGACCAAAGAGAAGATGGGTGCAGATGATCTCAGATGGGTGTATCGGACGCGGGACATCTTGCTTATGACAGAAGTTTTCCGGAAGGTTGTTATGGGAGCGAGGTTCTGCAAAGGACATGCTACTGAATGAATGAATGAATGAACTTTGAGAATGGACGTCATGACACTCAGGACAAACCAACCTCCACACACACATGCTCCATTACAAACACATGTCTGGTTGTGCTACCCCATCAAACATCGAGAGGCTGCTCTCACAGCCTCAACTTCATTTCTCTAGTTAGCATTTCTCATAGCATATGCCATACTCTCCCTTTTAAAGGATATTAGTAACATTATTACTGTGGTAGACAATTGACATTACTGTGTGAACATGTGTATATTTCAGCTTGAAGGAGTTATCTAGTTATTTTACTTTATGTTGTGTGAATTGTGCAGTATGTACCTGACGAGATGCAGCAAAATATGGCAGGCAATAAATCATGCAATCTATTGTTTGTGTCTTCGTTATTCAAATAATAACATTATAACAACAACATTATTACACTGCAGGTCTCATGAAGGAACCAGTTTTATCAGACAAGCGTCACGTTCACCACCAGTTCTGCAAATATGCCTCAACTCTGCTGGAGAAAATAGCGGGCAGACAGGCCAACATTCTTGGTGCAGCCACACTAGAGGAGATCAGGAAGGTACGGGCACTGGGTACTTCAGCCATTTATAATGTATTGCTATCATCATCATCATGTGCCATGCTGATATGTATGGGCAATCATGTTTCGCCTTCTTACATGATCACCAGTTGTGGATCAGATCTGTGTTCTTGTCTCAACCATGCCATGTTTTTATGTTGCATATCCCTTACAGGACGTTACAGACAACACTAGCATTTTTCAGTTGCTGTTGATGTACTAGGCAAGTTTTTTATGTTCAGTAGTTTACAATGTAGTCAAGCAACATATATATATATATATATATATATATATATATATATATATATATATATATATATATATATATATATATATAGTTACGAGGGGCTTCAAGTGAAAATCTTAAAAGTATGATAGAAATTACAGTAACCACGACATTGTCTTGTGACCTGTCAATATTATTGTTAAGGATGTCAAGAGTGTTCACATCACATCATGGTGCAGATGAACACGGTGACATCATGACAGTTTAAAGATGGCCTCCCCACTTTTGACATGCACCAAAGAGGAGCAGCGTTCTGTTATCCGTATTTCTTTTATCAGTGAAAATTGAAACTTATAGAAATTGAAGATCCTTTATTGTGATGCATGCCTGTCCAACAATAAGTGGGGTAGGAAGTTTTGACCTGCAGTCAAATCCAAATGACATGGACTTTTGAGTAAATATGTCCTTTTGCAACATGACAATGCTCGACCCCATACTGCCCGTGCAACAGTTGAAACCAATTGAAGCATTATATATCAGTCGATTCCAGCAGTTACTATGTAAACAGAAGGACTTCCTGCAAAATGACTTCCTTGGATATAATCTTCTACACATTCGTGCAGTGTCAGCGACGATGTATGTCATATTTCAGCCAGTATATCATTTATTGTTCACATTACTGAATATATAATTCTGCAGCATGCACCTGATGAGATGCAGTGAAATATGCCAGGCAAGAAATCGTGCAATATTTTACTTATGGCGATTTTGTTAAAATGTTTCCAAGAACCATTGGTATCTAATGAAATAACATGCCTCCCTGATCTCTTAGGTACTGAGATTGGATATCTAACCTTCTCGGATAAGGGCAAAAAAAAAAAAGTGTACATATTTAACATCCTGCTACAATTTGAAATCACAAGAGTCGGCTAGAAGGTTCTGGCAACATTGTTAGAAACAAAAACTTGCCCGTTGATAGAATGAGCTCAATCAATTTCACTCCATTTCACGTGATCACCAGCATCGTGGATCAGCTTAGTGTTCTGTCTCATCCATGCCATATGCCCAAGCCATCCAGGTATTTTCCTCTCGGTCTTCCTCTTAGTCTGTTCCCTTCGATCTTGCCAGTTGTCACTAAGTTCTCCAATCCATTTCTTCTCATAACATGTCCAAAAAATTTTGACTGTTTACTTTGGATGAAATCTGTCTTGAGAGAGCAAACCTTATACAAATGCATACTGATGTCACATGACCTTTTGATGTGTATAATTAAGCGAACAGCAACTTCCTAAAAGGGGAATTCAGAAAAGAAGCAGAACAGATAATTAAGATACACACAGATTGCATGCACCAAATTCTAATTTGTTTATTGCTATTTTTTTTTATCTACAGGCTGGCGTTGTCGCTCAGACAAAAATTGTATACCATGAAAAAGAACTGCTACAACTTATTCATGAACATCTGTCATCACGAGGTAAGATAATGATGCTATTCTACAATCACATGGCAGATTTAGGCAACAGATATCCTGAGCTAATATTAAATAATGGAAGGTTCACATGGGGAAGAGTTGGTTTGAGGGCCTATGGTCCAGTAGGAGATAAAAGGCAGACAAAAAGATAAGTGGCAGGTTTCAGAGTTACCACATGTGAATGTTTTGCTGAGAAGGTAGAAGGCTGACTACAAACGTGTCCATCATAACACCCCAGTGAACCACAGAATAAATTATAGGGAATTCACCTCTTAGTGGTAGATTACCTATGAACAAGGGAGAAGTGTTTGAGTGGAGGAACAGACCGAGAACCCGCATGTGGAAAGAATGATACTGTGGGGCAGGGATTCTGGAAGAATCTCAAAACTGAGAGGGAAGACAACCTTAAATCAGTTAGTAGTGTGACTCTTCACTGGCTGTTAAACGATGGGACGGAGCATGTATGGGAATGTCCTGAGTGCAATGATGTCGGTTCTTAATTCATCTCAACGTAGATTATAGGATTAAAGAAGAAAGAAAACAGGAATAATGCTCTTGTGCACTGGGCTCCTTGTTGGCTGAATCTTGCATGTTCAGCAGCTGCTAATTTTACTGTAATTAAAGCATACTTTGGTAGCAGGTTTAGGCGTGGGGGATGGGTTGGTTTCATAGTGTGCAAATCATACACATTAAGAATCCCACTGCAGTGGAGTTCACCAAGAGTAGGCTTAAAAGGCCCTGGCAAAATGTTAGGCTATTATTGAAATTACAAGCATTTTCTGGATAGTTATGGGAGAAAAATTTTGAGAGGGACATGCTAATGAATGAATGTATGACGACATTATTCTAAAATGTTTCTTTACTGAAATACTTAACTGTATCATATAATCAAGTTTGACTTCATGATTCTAAAGTTATTTTTTTACTGAAATACTAAAATGTATAATATAATGTTTTGTAGGACTTGATGTGTTGTGTACCAAAAGTTTCTTTACTGAAATCCTAAAATTATAATATATGTTTGTAGTTCTTGATATGCTGTGTACTAAAAGTTTCTGTACTGAAATACTAAAATATATGTTTTGTAGTACTTGATGTGTTGTGTACTAAAAGTTTCTTTACTGAAATACTAAAATTATAATATAATGTTTTGTAGTACTTGATGTGTTGTGTACTAAAAGTTTCTTTACTGAAATACTAAAATTATAATATAATGTTTTGTAGTACTTGATGTGTTGTGTACTAAAAACTTCAATGTATAATATAATGTCTTCTTTCAGGGCTTCATGAGTCTGCAGGTGCATTACAGAAGGAAGCAAACCTGCCCAAGCCTTCCACACCTCCGCCACATCATATTGCCAGCTTGCATCTCTATTCTCCATCGACGCCAAAAATAGTACGTTCTGGAAGTGAAAGCCATTGTTCTGTAGAAAGACTCCACTTTTAAATTTCGGTTGAATAGCCTTTGTTCTTCTTAAGTAGAGTAACATTTCATGTTATATTCCAGTTGAATAACATTAATAGTTAAGTAAAAGCAGCCATCTTTCACAAAGCATATTGGGCGCGTGGTGCTAGACCCATACTTTTATAGACCAATCAGCACTTGAGGAATGAAGTGATCGAAATGATTCCCCATGACATATTTCTTATACCCATTTTAATTTGGGTTTACCTGGGAGCCCAGGTCAATTTAAAAAAAATTGCCTTCATGCGAATTTCAACCACTTACCACTGGACCAGGAAGTAAGCATGTAGCCATTACACTACCACATCTCCAACAACATTTATGCTTGAGTATGATATTTGTTGGTGTTTTAAAAGTTGACGATCTTCGCTATATTTCAGTAGGATCAAGTTTGTAGTTATATTTTAATACACTAACATTGTCATAATGTCATATTTTACTAGAATAAATGCAGCAGTGGGATAGCCTTTTGGATAAAACAGACGGAATTTGCCTTTTGTGGCTACTTTAACCCTTTACAAGGCAGAACATCCATTTCCGTCCGATGCCTTTAATGAGCAAATTGGCCGATTGTGTCCGATACTATTATGCATTGTAAAAACGCAATTTCTCGGCTTTACGATACTTCCGACGGTTACTTTCGCTTTTGCCGATAGCTTGACAACGTGGCCGCCATTTGTAAACGCTGACTATGAACTTGAACGGACTTTTACGGACTTTTTTAGATAGTTTTCGGGGTTCTTACGCTTAGTTTTCCAAAACGGATTTCGGCGATTCTTCAAGTGATAGCCAAGATATCGCTAGGTTCAATTTAAGTGACATTAAAGGGCACGAAGTTGATTATTAATCGGAGCAAGCTAGATATCAGTGCAAAGCGTTACTTTAGCAGTCTGAGTCGGACTTTAAAGAAAGTGATTCTGATTCTGAAAATGTGTTTGTAAATTGCCGTATAGATGACGGAAAATCACAAATAACATGCTGTGTTTCATAAATATTTGTGTTCATATATGGATTACCGACAACAATTACGTGAGTAAATATTCTGCATGCTTTTCCCTTCATTTTGTTGTTTATTTAACTAAAATCGGTTGACTAACACCTTATTTGTGATGTTTTTACTTACGCGACCCAAAATTTTACCGAACCTGAAAAATCTTGCCCGTTCAGGGCTAAAAAACGGACAAGCGTCTGCCATGTAAAGGGTTAAAGTATAGAGCCCATTTTCACACCAAGAGATGAATTGCGTATATTGTCTTTGTCTGCTGTCTTCCCTCTCTGAAGATGCCTTTGATTTCCTTTCCTAGAAGTTGTCTTGCTTCCATCCCTGAAGTTGTCCTGTTTTCTTTCATGAAACTGCCTTTGATTTCACTTCCCTGAAGTTGTCTTGTTTCCTTCCATGAAACTGCCTTTGATTTCCTTCCCTGAAACTGCCTTTGATTTCCCTTCCCTGAAACTGCCTTTGATTTCCCTTCCCTGAAACTGCCTTTGATTTCCCTTCCCTGGAGTTGTCTTCCTTCCTTCCTTCCCTGAAACTGCCTTTGATTTCTTTTCCTAAAAGTTGTCCTGTTTCCTTCCCTGAAGTTGTCTTGTTTCCTTCCCTAAAGTTGTCTTGTTTCCTTCCCTGAAGTTGTCTTGTTTCCTTCCCTGAAGCTGCCTTTGATTTCCACTCTCTTATTCCACTCATCTTGTGGTGTAAACAGCTAAGGAAAATCAAAATAAACAGTCCTAGAAGACTATTGCCTACATGAAGAGATAACAGAAGTGTAGAATATTTATTAAGCTGTGTTTATTTTGTCATTAATTGTGAGAGCACTGGACAGCAATCAACCCACAGAGGAAAATGCAGGCGGACGTTCAATCAGGCCGCCACTGGTGCCATCACCATGAAAACTGCTTCATTGGTTGTGAAAGAAGGAGATGGGGGCACGTGTTGGAATATCCCAAATGCAGTTCTTGATTTGATATTTTGTGATTGATTTTGAACCTTCCTACCTAAACAACTGCCACAAACAATATTGTGACGACTGACATTGTTTCCTTCTGACAGGGCAGACAGTTAAGTCAGCCATCAGCTTCCAGCACTTCAGCATCGAGCCAAACACCAAGAGAAATCTTTCCCTCCGTCTCTGGTACTCCTACACCCGTGAACCCAGTGGCAACACCCGGGACACCATGGACTCCAGGAGTGGCAGGTAAGAGATGAGCCATATTGAGATTTGGCATTGAACTGACAGATTAAGGGAATGGCTGGTTGTCATTTTCTTGTCCATCATTTTCTGTATTTTATTATATTTCTGTATTCCTCATACACCTTCGATGTAAAGTTGAATATTTTTTTTGAACTTATGGTTCTTTTCTTCATATGTAGTTGGTGTAGGCAAGAAGCATTTACTTGGAGCACAACTACAGCAGTGTGCTTTCTGAGATAAATGTTGCGAATTCCACAGACTGGTCAGAGTAACTAACAACGATTGCCCGAAGAGGGCTAATGAATCTGGAACATTATATACAACTATAAGAAAGAGACGAACAGCTTTCTTTGGTCATGTGATGAGAAGAGAGGCGTTGGAGAACATCATGACAACTAGAAAGATCAATAGTAAAAGAGGCAGAGGCAGACCAAGAGAAATGTTGCTGGATGGATTGAGGCGATGGCATGGAGGAATATCAGCAGAGTTGATCCAGAACACATAAGACCAAGATCTTTGGAGAGACATGAACACCTACACCAGCTGGCAGGGCACATGATGATGATGATGATGATGACTGCAGCAAATGTCTAATTCTGAAGGCATATGCAGCCTTTGGCGTGCGAAGTGCTAGGTCATCACATAGTCAAGGCCACAGCTTTATGAAATGGAGTGCCCAGTTCCCATGATCACTTTTCCTTCCCAGAAAAGTCTGAATATTATTCTTTATAGAGGCTGGTCAACCTCAGAGCTGTAAAGCTGTAAACACATTTACACGCCCTGAGACTTATCTGATAAATGTTGCTAGCCACTTCAATGGGTGATGTAGGTTAATATCACTCCAGCATGCCTTCCATGATATTTCCTGAAACCATTGGCTATCTCATGAAGGTGGTTTATTAAATATTGTAGCATAAGCTGATGCAAATTATATTAGTCATCTAAATTCTTATGGTATCCTTTGAATGCATAATAAATAAATATAAACATGGCAAATAGTACTCTAGAAGAGTGAAGTGTTTTGATTTCACATATACCGGAACACTGTGTAGTGAAGTGAGCTACCTTCTGAATGCTGAATAAGCGTAATCATTTAATGGGTAATTTATTAATGATGGTCGTGTTTCATTATTTATAGTTAATGTTATTAAGTCAAGTACTTTAGAATCTGTCTCATTTTGAATTAGAACAATATTTGTGAAAAAAGTTATGTCCCAGATGTAATAGAATTGTGATTTTTTTTTTCCTCAGCTGCATCAGTTTCATCCGTGAAAACTCCAACGGTGACAGCAACAACCCCATGCATTAATGGAGGAGTCACTCCCACTCCTTTGAAGTTCACCCTCACACGAACCCCAGGTCACCCTCAATCTGCGTTATTTCCCAAGGTCAGTGTTTTTTTTCATGTTTCTTTGACAGTATAGGAGTAGTCTTCACCACTGAGTAGTGTCGGAAAGTAAACTCTATTACAGTACTGTATTGAATGTACTCTGACTTGCATTATACAGGGTGTTTGTAAAGTCTCGCTACACCTTGTAAGTAGGACAAATTTGATTGTCATCAGATATGGTAAAAATTTCATTAAATTAGTTACAGTAGTCACCGCAATGCTCTAACGCTGTTTTGGGGAAGCTGGAAAGTACCAATGAAGTATTCATTATAACAGGTGTTGGAAATGTTCACCACGGACTTCAAGACATGACTGTACACGTCTCTTTTGTCAAATACCTTCTGCAGCATGTCTTGTTATTTCATGAGTGGTAATTCTGATTGCTTCTTTCAGGTCCTCAATTGTGAGTTCATTATTGTTTGTAAACATTTCCTTTCATGAAATCCTATAGAATTACTCCAGCAGATGACAGCCGTTAGCTGCATATTGCTTCACAATGGATTGTGGAGCAAATTTTTTTATTCCGTCATCAAATGTTCTACATACAAAGTGTAGTGAGACTTTACAAACACCCTGTATATGAGGGAAGTGCTGGTCTATGATTGAGTGTTACATTTTACAAAGTCAGGAGCCACGGCGGCGTAGTGGCCAGACACTAGCCTGGTGGTCTTGGGGTCAAATTTGCACCGGAGCGATTTTTGTCTTAAAATTGATCCGAGCTGCCAGGTTGACCCAGCCTAAACAGGTAGCAAGAAGTAAAGGGGGCTGGTGTTGTATTCACCACATCATATAAGTGTTGAAATGTTCACCTTTAGCTCGGGTGTGATTCCACATGTGGGTGCTTGGAATACATGGGCCTCCGGAATGGTGTTCTCTCTTTTCTCTCTTCTCTTCTCTTCTCTTTCCTTTTCTCTTCTCTTCTCTTCTCTTCTCTTCTCTTCTCTTCACACATCACATTCTCTCTCTCTCTCTCTCTCTCTCTCCTTCTTTCTCTCTCTTCTCTTCTCTCTCTCACATCACCACACTTCTCTATCTCTCTCTTCCGTCATCTCCAATCTTTATCTGTATCTCTCCCAATCCCCAACCTCTCTGTGTCGCTCTCCCACCCCCCACCCCTCTCTGACACATTCTCTCTCTCTCTCTTCCATCATGTTCATTCTTTATCTCTGTCTCTCCCAATCACCCACCTCTCTCGCTCTATCTCTCTCACACACACACACATTCTCTATCTCCCGGTCTCTATTCCCCATATCCTCTCTCTCTCCCTCCCCCCCCCCCTCTCTCTCTCTCTCTCTCTCTCACACACATACATTCTCTACCTCCCGGTCTCTATTCCCCATATCCTCTCTCTCTCCCCCCCCCTCCCCTCTCTCTCTCTCTCTCTCTCTCTCTCTCTCTCTCTCTCTCTCTCTCTCTCTCACACACACACACATACACACACAAATGGGAAATCTCAAAGAATATGTTAAAGAGGCTGCCACTCAGGCTAAGTTGCACAATTAAAAAATCTAAAACGTACACAACAAACATCTGAAAATCCTCACTTCTGCTACGACTGAGTCCTTCCTTATCTGACAAAGCTAGGCTACCCCAGAATTAAAGTAATAACCTTGGGTTCTTTCATTTTGTAAAAGTCTACAGACACACAACTGTGAATTGTCCCCAGTTTACTTGAGTCTGCTGTGGATGATGTACCCAATCTACTCCACCCCTCTACCCAATCCCAAACAGCCCATATGTGTTGTGCTGAATCATGGCTTGCTTACATCCTATTATTCCCTTCTGCGGATGTGAAGTTTCAGTACTGGTATTGCCTACCCCGCCGGTTTCTGATCTCTGCAACACAATGAAGGATGATACTTTGGTACTGGGCTGGGAAAAAAGTCTCGACCCCCAATCTTGCTCTGATACATGCAAACTCAGGCTATCTGAACACTGAGGCATTAAGAGCTAAAACTCAGGCCATCTGAACACCAAGGCATTGAGAGTTAAAACTCAGGCCATCTGAACACTAAGACATTGAGAGTTAAAACTCGGGCCATCTGAACACTAAGACATTTGGAGTTAAAACTCAGGCCATCTGAACACTAAGACATTTGGAGTTAAAACTCAGGCCATCTGAACACTAAGACATTGAGAGTTAAAAATCAGTCTCTAAGAGGATTCTCAGGCAGCAGCAGCTGTTCACTACACCCTGGCAATTAAATATATCTGACACTGCTAACTTATGTGTTGTGATTACATTTGTGTTGCAGAACAAGCGGAGGTATTTGAAAGACAGAGAGGGTTATGTACCACCAGGAGGATTGCCTCGCTCAAAAGGGAAGCAGACAGGCGACTACGATGTTTCTTTGGACAAAATTGTGACGGAGTATCTGAGAAAGCAGCATGCCCTCTGCCCACAGCCCATTTCCACCTGTCCAACCATGTCTCTTTTTATGTAAGTTGCATATGTTATTTATAAAGTCATTCATGATTTTTTTTTTCAGTCTTGTCTTTTGAAATGTCTTCATTTTGCTTGTAATAGTGAATTTCAGATTACCTACCATTGTCAGCATGGTGACATGACCACACACACACAAAAAAAACTTTCCAGAAAAAAATTTTGATGGATGGTACAGGAGGATTTCATGGTTCTAACAGCGAGGCATTTTTTTGAAAAGATCTGCAGAATAAACACTGCCATGATTCATTAGCATTTATTATTGCACAGCAGGATGCTTTTGAGGTTGTCCCTGCAAATTAATGATTGATGGAATATCTGAGGTCTGTAAATACCACCATAAATGAAACACACACCGGTGCTTTCACAAGGTGGCTTGTCATAACATGACACAGAAAGCACAATAGGAATGGAGGAGAAACAGTACAGGAAAAGTAAGAAGATGAAGACCTGAATCTTAAACACTGCTGTTGAGAATGAATGAATGTCTTTAGATCACACTGTTTAATGTTTTGAAATGTTTATCTGCAGACCACAGTTTAATGTTGTGAACAAATGTTTATCTGTAGACCACAGTTTAATGTTGTGAACAAATGTTTATCTGCAGACCACACAGTGTAATTGATAACATATCTGTGTATGCCTAGACTACACTGTTTAATGTTGTGAACAAATGTTTATTTTTAGACCACAATGTTTAATAGTTAACATATCTGTTTCCTTAGTTCACACTGTTTAATGTAGTGAACAAATGTTTATTTTTAGACCACACTGTTGAATGTTGTGAATGGATGTTTAGCTTTTAGACCATATTGTTTAATGCTTTGAACAAATGCTTATCGTTTGGACCACAACATTTAATTGTTAACATGCCTATGTTTTCTTTAAGTCACATTATTGTGAATGAATCTTTATCTTAATGTTATGAATGAATCTTTATCTTTAGACCACACAGATGTCCTCAGCCACTAGGTAAAACCTCAGCTGCCTACTCAATCACACCCAGACTGTATGACAGACAGGTAAATATTCACAATATTTATGTAAACACTGCTTGGATTATAATTATGCATTTTATGGCCATGGTATGTTGTCTGGTGCTGGTATGCACAAGGCCAGTAGTAATCCATAATTGTAGGCATACTTCCTCATTGGCACTTCACTTAAAGATGTATTTCTTAACCATACATTTGTTACCCCATCAATCAGCCGCATGTTTTGCAGAAGTCTGGTCTTCCCTAGCAACCCACCCAATGTTACCTTTTATTGTTCGTGTGTATCTAACAACACATGGTGTGTCGTTATATCATTTACAATGACTCTGAGCATGCTAAAGGCTAGGTGTTTTAATATATAGCGCAATATTTCTTGCTTATTTCAAAGTTATACACACATGCTTTTTTAAGTGTAGCTATTGTCCCACTTAGACATATAAAACAACAAAATAGTCCCCCTGTGGGTTTGTGAAGTGTGAAGGTACTTCCGTATTGGAGGCCTGAGTATAAGGAGGAATAGGCGACCAGTCTTTCCTTCCCTTAGAGGATGATGAGAGCTGACATCAAACCCTTGTCCAGCTGCTCATGCCATTGAGAGCTTAATATCTAACCGTTATATTGGTACACCAGCCATCCACTTGGACGCGTACTGCAGAATTTTCTGTGGATTGGAAGCATTAAGTGGAGGATTTTGTAACTATGGCACACAAAAAAAATCTATCCAACATGAGAACAGACAGATCTATCCAACCAGAGAACAGACAGATCTATCCAACCAGAGAACAGACAGATCTATCCAACCAGAGAGCAGACAATGTAAAAAGTCATGATTATCTGTTTTTTTTTTTTTTAAATTACTATGGAGGGAGGTGTACCGGGGAAGTGGAGACGATGGATTCAAAATGTGTCAAGATGTGATTTACACATGTCAGCCACAGAGCAGGACATTCATTATAATATATATATAGGAAGAGATTTCGAAAGACTGTCATGGGAGAAGGAGAAGGGTTGTGCATGAAGCAAGCCAATGGATGATGTTGGTAATGGCAGAATTACACCTGTATTGCATAGTTACAATGTAATGGTGCATGGGAATTTTTGAGTATGTTTTACACAATGCTAACTTTTTTTTCACTTTAAAAGTTGAAAACATCTTGTTCTTATATAAAACTAAGTGACCAGAAGTTATCAATCACACATTGAACAACAAAAGAATTTATATTTTTGTACACTCAAAAGACCCTTTTGCACACCTTATGGCATATTGAGTGTATAGTGCTTCCCGGATATTTCAATACTTAATCAGCACTCTATGGGGGATATGGTCAGTATCATGGCAGTGCCCTTAATTTCAAGAACATTTTCTTGTACTCATTTTTATGCTGCGTTGTCATGGCACCCTCAAGTAAACAGGTGGGAGCGACAAATAATTTGGATATCCTGCTATGTCTACTATGTATAAACATGTTCAAAAAGGAGACAGTTTTGTCAGCGAAGCAAATATGTTTTGGTTCTTCAGTATTTAAAGTTTGTGTTTTTATTCTGAAAATTCAGGTTAGACCACCATATGGTGGACCTAAAGGTCAGGTGTTGAACAGGCGATACATTCACAGCAAGTAAGTGATTTAATTATTTTTCCCAACACATCTTTTCTAACAGGGTACTTTGAGCATATGTTTCTTATATTTTGAGCCTTGTCAAAGAGAGTAAGACTTGAAAAATCATATATGTGAATAGTGAGAGAACTATAATAGTCATATTTTATATCATCAATTCGCCATACATTCACAGCAGCTTACTATTTGTTCACACTAATTCACAATATGTTCACAGTAGTTAAGTATAACTCTAGCTCACTGTATATTCATAGCAATTCACTGTATGTAGATTACATACTTCACATATCACGTAATTGTATTTTAATTCAGAAGGGGGAAGAAGTTGGGGAAGGAGACAATTGGAGAGCGAGAAAGATGGGAGGTGAGAGTAGGGTGAGAATCACAGAGGAAGGGTGTTCGGAAGGAGAGAGTGAGAGAGAGGGAAAGTTGAAGAGAAGGGAAGGACAGAAAGTTATGGAGAGAGCAGGGAGAGAGAAGCTTAGATGGGTAGAAGAGGTATGGAGCAAGAGTTGGGGAAGACAAAGAGTGCATCATTTCTCTGCCTTTTGTTTTTACGAGCACTGGTGACTCTTTTGCTGCAGTGGTCTGTAACCTGCATGTTAATTCTGTCTTAGAGGTGGAACTTAATGCTATTCTCTCCTCACAAGTAGAACTTAATGCTATTCTCTCCTCATAAGTAGAACTTAATGCTATTATCTCCTCACAAGTAGAACTTAATGCTATTATCTGTGGGTCTTCGTGGGAAAAGGCTTGCGAACGTGGTTCGTGAGCCGCTTAACCAGGCGTTCGAAACGCAGCTGCGACCGATTTGCGTAGCAGACCATTGTTCGGTTGTTCAGGAAGCAATGGCAAACTACTGAACGTAAAACTTGCCTTGTACATCAACAGCAGCTGAAAAATGCTGGTGTTGACTGCAGTGTCCTGTAAGGGATATGCAACATTTAAAAAAAATGCTATTCTCTCCTCACAAGTAGAACTTTATGCTATTCTCTCCTCATAAATAGAACTTTATGCTATTCTCTCCTCATAAGTAGAACTTAATACTATTCTCTCCTCACAAGTAGAACTTAATGCTATTTCCCTGCTCACAAGTAGAACTTAATGCTATTTCCCTGCTCACAAGTAGAACTTAATGCTATTCTCTCCTCACAAGTAGAACTTAATGCTATTCTCTCCTCACAAGTAGAACTTAATGCTATTCTCTCCTCACAAGTAGAACTTAATGCTATTCTCTCCTCATAAGTAGAACTTAATGCTATTCTCTCCTCACAAGATTTCCCTGTTCACAAGTAGAACTTAATGCTATTTCCCTGCTCACAAGTAGAACTTAATGCTATTCTCTCCTCATAAGTAGAACTTAATACTATTCCCTCCTCACAAGTAGAACTTAATGCTATTTCCCTCCTCACAAGTAGAACTTAATGCTGTTCTCTCCCCAGATTGTCTCCCCTGACAAGTTTCCGAGACAGCACCGGTGATGACGGCCTTTCCTGTTGTAAATTTGATGTAAGTAATAACATTGTTACTGTCTTTTCAATTGTTGACATATGTGAGTGATGTGCCTTGTTTATTAGTGTCAAGTGCTGAAGTTCGTTACACTTTAAGATGCAGTGTATATTCTTTAAGGTGTTCAGTCGCATGCGTACCAAGAAGTCAAATACTGACAATCTAGATAAGTCTTGAAAAAATACAGGGCAACATTGTCAATCTAAAAAAATCTGCAGCTAAACATGACCGAGGCAAACCCATGAAGAGAATACTTGTGGGCTGTGATCCACAGATTGGGAACACCTGTACTAATATGTCACTGCATCTTAAAATATCTTTCAGTGTGCCTTAAATGTGGGGCATGCGTTACTTGGCTATTATAATAGGAGACAAATGTAGAGTGAGAAGGATGGGAGGTGAGAGTAGGGGGAGCATCACAGAGGAAGGGTGTTTGAAGGAGAGAGAGAGAGAGAAAGCTGGAGAGAAGGGAAGGACAGAGTAAGTCATGGAGAGAGAAGAATAATATAATATATTATAATAATATAATTATAATAATATATATTATAATTATAATAAATTACTGTTATATTAGGGTGTCACTGGTTACATAGCTATTGTATAAAGTGTCACTAGTTACTTCGCAGTGATTTGAGGGGGGTCACAGGTTATAGTGCAATTATAATACAGGGGTCACAGGTTACTCGGTTACAGTAGGGGGGAAGGGGGTGTATGACTTACTTGGCTATTATAAAAGACAGCCACAACTGAAACAAGACTGGGAAATACTGAATTAGCACATAATAATATCCTGACACTTGTTAGATACACTACAGTATCTTTAAGATATTTCGTAGACTTAACATACACTGAAGTCTTGTATTTATTTTTTGTCTACAGCGTGCTGATGACAACATTTTCATTGGGTCCATATCTGGGGATGTCAGAGTGATCAATATAGCAACAAATGGGGTAAGTTATTTGTGTGAGTGTGTTGAAACTGTTTTTGTCTGAGAAATTTGGGATCAATGTTTCAGTCATGTTTTAAGCTGATAGTGTTCGAGGGCAAGTTCCAGGTTTCAATGTCGGTCGGTCAGTCCTACCTGGCACAGCTCGAAAAGCTTGCCAGCAGGTGACCAGTGGATGTGACATGGTGGTAGTAGGAAATATACAAGGGTTAAGTAGGCAAGGGGGCCTACGGCTGGTCTAGCAAACCGATAGGAAATTTACTTGATCCTAAAATTCTGCTCAAGATTCATGGAGGAAATCGGAGGACGGTGCTAGTCACAGGCGCCGGAATTCAATCATCCCTCCCCAAGACCCCTTACGGCATAAGTGGAAGAAAAACAACAAATGTTTAATGTTTTTTTCTGCTTCCTTGTGTTGATTTTTACTTTTATTCTCATAACTGAAGGTTGATATCTCTTTTTTCTTCTTTTCTTTCTCTCTCTCTCCTTCCCCTCACTCTCTCCAGTCCCCCCTCTCTCTCTCTCTCCTGTTTTCCTTTCTTTTGTTTTTATTTTTACTCTAACAGTGTTTCATGAACAGTCCTCTTTAATGATATTCTCTGTATGGCGTTCAACCATTTGTGCAATTCTGTGCCTGGAGTATGACTGTCTGTGCCTTTGTGTAGTTGTTATTTTTACAATGGGTCACCATCTGTCACTTTTAGCTTATTTTGTTTCTTTCATGTAAAACTGTTTACTTTTACTTTGTTATGTTCGTTAATACAGCTCTGGGACTTGGTTTCATACAATATGTAAGATGAAGTTGACCGTATTCTCAAAAAAAGTTTAACTATTGGGTACACCACCCCATCTTACATTCTTCCCTTTGTTTCATAGTGATATCAAACCCCTTCTTACATCTTTTCCTGTGTTTCAATAATGATATCAAACTTGTGAAAAAACAAAAATGACACAAAATAATTGCTAAGTTGTACGTTAACATATATTGTAATGATTCTGCATACAAATAATGCGACCAATATACTGACAATATTATTTGTATACCATTTTGGTTGCCAAAATAAATTGTCTAACACTTTATCCCTAGTATGTCTTAATGTAAATAGGTTACTTTTTAAAAATCCTGGTGAGGAATCTTTTAATTGAAATCATCAATTTATTATTGATTGTGTTTTCATGAAGGAACAAATTCCTTTAACAGTATACACCTTGTTTTCCACAGAATGACTTTTATAGCGCCATATGTCACTCCTCACCAGTTGTACAGATTAGTACTTCTAAAGTGGTAAGTTGCTGGGTTGTAAAACTTCTATATGCATCCATCTTTATGTAACTATACCCTCGTTTTATTGTGTGCCCTGTACATGATGATATTGAAAAATGGCTACTCGCACTGAAACAGCTAACTGGGGTATCATGTGGAGAATAAAAAGAATAGTAGACAAAATTAGATGGTTTCAACGAGAGACACTCTTTGATTGATAACAGTTACATGTGACAGTGTGGGATCACAAGGTTGTGGCCAAGTTAAACCATGTTGACAGATTCTTGGTCTAACCACCTGGTCTGATACATCATAAACTTCAGATCTCTTGAATTGCCTGAATTAGGATTTCTTGAATATCATATATATATATATATTACTTTGGGGGGGGGGGGGAATTTCCTTCCCAAAATGCAACATCAAAGTGAATGAAAGTAGTCTGAAAAAAATCAGTGTATTTGGGTAGTGTATTAAACACGTGGCATTAAAATGTGGCATTTTACAAAATGAAGAACATTCTCTGAAATATTGTCAGCTGAGATAAGAAATAAAGGAGCTGTATTGAGCCAATTCTGAGTACAGAAAAAAAAAATAGACAATTAACAGAGTAATGAGGAATTATGTTGAAGATATGGTTTTACAGAAGAATGATGAGAACATCGTGGACGTATAAAAATTGTAATGAAGATATCTTTCAGAGTTGGAGTGGAGGAGAGGCAGGGGAAGGAAGACCAAGAAAGAGGCTGGGCATTTTGACATGGTATTGAGAAATACACGTTATCACAAGTAATTAATAACACATGAGGCATGGGGTTGAGGACAGACATGATCACCAGTGCCACACAGCAGGAACTATACAAAGTGTGAAGAAGATATCTTTCAAAGTTTGGAGTGGAGGAGAGGCAGGGGAAGGAAGACCAAGAAAGAGGCTAGGCATTTTGACATGGTATTGAGAAACACGCTATCACAAGTAATAGATAACACATGAGACATGGGGTTGTGGACAGACATGATCACCAGTGCCACACAGCTGGAACTATACAGTGTGATGGAGATATCTTTCAAAGTTTGGAGTGGAGGAGAGGCAGGGGAAGGAAGACCAAGAAAGAGGCTAGGCATTTTGACATGGTATTGAGAAACACGTTGTGGACAGACATGATCACCAGTGCCACACAACAGGAACTATAAGAGAAAAGACGTGACAACAGATTAAAGTAATTATTTAAGTTGCTTATTTTTTTATGTATGACCTATGAGGAGTTGAATTAAGATTTAAAACCAGTGTTACCGGAATGGGATGAAATCGAAGTGCTATCAGAAATGATCAGCATCTACACCCTGCAACATTGTCAGTAGGATGTCTAACATCTCTGGTTTTGCCCGGAGTTCTCTAGAGCTGATCTTGTATTAACCAGTAACCAAACAATGGTTATTTATGGAGGTTATGTCACTCTTGCTGTCAACACTACTTGATATGGAATAGAGGATGATT
The DNA here is from genome assembly GCA_014155875.1 of Cepaea nemoralis. Classification (NCBI taxonomy): domain Eukaryota; kingdom Metazoa; phylum Mollusca; class Gastropoda; order Stylommatophora; family Helicidae; genus Cepaea; species Cepaea nemoralis. The sequence goes on along the minus strand of JACEFZ010004937.1, from coordinate 99,470 downwards.
TCATATATATTTGCTGTCATTGTTAAACTTCAGAAGCAGCATTTTCAGCCTTCAGCTGTCAGTTATTCATTCTTCTTCTGTTCATTTGAAACAGATTACATCTGCACTGTTTCTCTTGTATAAACATCATCATTTCTAGTTCCTAGTCTTAGTTGCATATCCTATACTGAATGTTGCAGTCAACCCCAGCATTTTTTGGCTCTTTATGATACCATGGACAGCCAGAAAGACCAATGAACAAGTCCTTCAAGAAACAAATGAAGATCGTAAATCGATTAGAGAAATTAGACGTAGACAGTCAAAATTCTTTGGGCATGTTATGAGAAGAAATGGATTGGAGAATTTGGTGACAACTGGTAAGATCGAGGGGAACAGACCAAGGGGAAGACCTAGAAGCAAGTACCTGGATGGCTTGGCCTTGTGGCATGGTCGAGACAGAAACACGGAGCTGATCCATGACTCTGGTGATCGAGTGAGATGGCAGAACATGACCGCCCACGCTTACCGGCATGGCACATGATGGATGGATGATTTCTTGACAAATTTAGACTCTTTAGTTTGCCACTGCTTTTTGAACTAACGGCACTCATACTATTATACAAAATCCAGCGAAAGGCTGTCTGCTTGCAAATTGCGTGCAGCTGTGTTTTGAATGGGGGATTGTGAATTGCGTTCAAATTGCCCTTCACCACAGCGCCAGCCTTGGTTAAATGTATTTATTTATTTATACATTCATTCACATGCCAGAGTGGCTATTGTCACAATAATTTGATTTTTCCTGCTTGCAGAATCCGGACTTAGTGTTCACCAGCACATGGGGAGCCACACAGAACTGCGCCCTCTGGGAATTCAACAGAAAAAATCCAGAACTTTCACTGAAGTAAGTACTGCTGAACTTTCGGTACATAATTTAATTGGGAAGTTCAGGGAGGACAGGTGTCAGCAAATATCTCTTTCTCATTTATTTAGTTCTATAAGTTCAGTTAGTCAGTGTCTTTTGGTCATGTAATGAGGGGAAAGGCTTGTGGAATACATTGTGATGATCAGCTGTAGAAATAACAGAGGCAGACCTAGAAAAATGGTACTGGGTGGGCTGGAGTGGTGGGAAGGATAAATGTCATCAATAGAATTGATCCAGAATACCTAGGGCTAAAAGTATGCATGTGTCTATGCCTTTTGGCAAGGCACATGATGATGTGCCATATATAATACTATATTACAGGGTTGTTGATAGTAAAGTGGCCATTGCACCCACCTACCAAGATTGCAGTGGTTTGATTTCAAGAAGTGTAGGTATTTCTTTGACTGACTGGTGCGTGACAGAATCACTAACTGTGGAGGTATGGAAGAGAGCTAGTTTCCAGTGAATCAAGATGGGAGGAAAAGATGCTGGCACTGAACAAGACACACTTTAAGTAAACATGAAAACAGTATAACTAGAAAGTCTGCTCTCTGAAACCCACAGGGCATACCTCAAAACACACTGAGAAAACTAAAAACAGATATTTGCCTTGGTAGCAGGCCTAAGCTCCAGTGGAGGATAATGGGCAGAAGAAGTAGTGAGACTAGCTCCAGAGAAATGTTGCTCATGCAGCCTGTTTTATACAAGCAAATCATGAGTGATATGGACTGAGCACATTGTACAGTAAAATAATAGGCCCTTTTTAACGTCTCAAGGCAAATTAAATATTGGGTGTATTTTTAATGATTGTGGGGTTTTTAAAAATATTGCCGTTCCAAGTTTTGTATTCACCCTCTGTGGAGTTCATGCAACATAAAAGGTAAATACAAAGCTTGGGAACTAATTGAGTTGTTGTGCTCACTTTGACTTTGAAACCTTACATTTGTTATTTCAGGTATCGTTTTGATGAGTACACTGCAAATCTTGCCAACCAGAGCTCTGATCGTTTCATTGGTACCAAGGAATCTATAGCTCGGGTATGTTAGTTGACAGATCATCCCCATTGCACATCAAACCATTCAGTCCATAAGTGCGTCTGTCCACTGCCTTCTGTCTTGTGTACTGCCAGTCACTTATGATACAGGCACTTCTCCATGACATGCCACACTGTCCAGCAGCTTCTTTCTTGGTCTGTCTCTTTTTCTCCCTCCCTCCCTCTTTTCTCCCACCTTGCAACTTTCCTGTTATCATGACAAAATCCAAATTTCCTATATCTGTATGTGCCAAATGAATATGGGTTGTCTTCTTCTGGTGTGACTAACTTGTTCTCCTTGAGAATTAACTTCTTTCAAGGTGTTTTTAATTACACTTTTTATCTGTCCACGGTAGTCTCTTAATGCTTCTATAAGACCACATCTTCGCAGCCTCAAAATAATTCATCACTAATCTGCTAATTGTCCATGATTCACTACAGTACATTAGGATTCACTCTCTGTGTCACATAACTCTCCCATATTTGACAAACATATCCATCCATCCATCATATGCCATGCCGGTAAGCGTGGGCGGTCATGTTCTGCCATCTCACTCGATCACCAGAGTCGTGGATCAGCTCCGTGTTTCTGTCTCGACCATGCCACAAGGCCAAGCCATCCAGGTACTTGCTTCTAGGTCTTCCCCTTGGTCTGTTCCCCTCGATCTTACCAGTTGTCACCAAGTTCTCCAAATCATTTCTTCTCATAACATGCCCAAAAAATTGTGACTGTCTACTTGCATTGAATATTCTTCATTTTGCTTGAGTTATTCTTCTTTTAACTTTAATACACCTTCCATCTGTTGTTATCAAAGTAGCCAAATATTTAACACACTGACTTGCTTTAAGACTAATTCCATTGACTTGAGTGTTGCATTTAGAAGACATTTTCCTGTGTAGTTACTATTACTTGTGTTTTTCTACTATTGAGGCTAAAACCTTTACATTTTCATGTATCGTCTTGCACTCTAAATAATGTTTAAAAATGACTATCCTCTTATCACATGCAGATATACGACACCAGCAGAGGGTCTATTGTACAGACGTTGTATGATGAACGTAAAGCCAACAACTACAAGTTCAACATGGCCACTTTTAATCCAACAGACGAACTAGTTTTGAATGACGGAAACTTGTGGGATGTGCACTCCAACAAACTGATCTACAAGTTTGATAAATTCAATCAGTACACCAGTGGCTGCTTTCATCCACGAGGGTTGGAGGTGATCATCAACTCAGAGATTGTATCCTTGATCAACCTTTGGTGGCGAGAACTGTAGTCTGTAATGTAAGCAGGTGTACATGTGTACATTTTCAACATAAGTTTGAGCTGTTTATTTAGAGCAAATCAACAAAAATGAGAGGTAGAATAGGTCTGTTTTATTAAGACAACCATAAGTGACAAAGTGATCTTTGTGCCTTCACCAGGACGCAAGCTGTAAACAGTCACTGACACAACCACAGGGTGTTTGTAAAGTCTCACTACACTTTGTATGTAGGTCTTATTTGAAAAATGGAGTACATGATGTCATCAAAACATGCTAAAAATTAATGAAATCAGTCACAATAGTCCTCTATGGTCTAACACTGTTTTGGGGAAGCTGTAAAGTACCAATAAAGTGTTTATTATAACAGGTTTTGAAAATATCCACCACGGGCTTCAAGACATAACCGTACACTGCAATGCGTTTGTTAAGTCCTGTGTGTCAACCGCCATTTTGAAACACTTGTTTGACAAAAAAAATTGTTTCTTCCATTAATAACATCTTTCTGTTTGAAGTGTAAAGAATTACTCCAGCAGATGACAGCCATTCGCTGCCTATTGCTTCACGATGGACTGGAGCACATTTTGTGATGACGTCATGTACTTCATTGAAAAAAATTCTTTTTACATACTCATCTCATCATGTTCCTCTTGTACCTTGTGGTGTCGAGGTGAAGTATAAACTTCGTGAGAGTGCCCGATTATGGGCTTCATATATCGATATTCCCATGGACTCTGCTATTCCCTCCGTCCAATGTTTACGTGGTCGACCTCTTTCTCTGTTTCCATCTGGTCTGTACATCATTGCTTGTTATGGTATGCTGTTGAATGGTAACCTACTTGCATGGCCAAACCATTTGACTTGCTGCTTTCTAATAAAATCTAGTGTAGTAAGACTTTACAAACACCCTGTACATACATCAATTACAAAAATTATTTAGCAGAAATCGACCGTCATGTATGTAGTTGTGTGCTCTGTGTGCTCGTGCAGTTGAATGAAGCCATAATGTTCCTCATGGCACATTGGCCCTTTAGTCCATAAGTGCTCAGATCTCAGCATCTATCTCAATATGCAGCGGTCAATGTCACCAGTCCTGTGTTGGTTTACTATTCTTCTTGACCATGCTCCCTGCATAATGCTCCTGTCTGGCTTTACCACTTTTCATTTGATATTCTTGCAGGCTGATCAGGGTCACAGGTTGGCAGTCATTTCATTCATTTAATCACCCTCACCTCTCTGACAGCCTTCATCAGCCCATTCATTGCTAGTCCACTCTTTACAGTAGCCTGGTCCCCAGGCCTGTGAGTGTGCTCAGTTTCTCTTACACCCGGGTGTCCTGGCATAAAACCACGCTGGTAATGCTACAGTTGATGCAATTGACACATGTTTATGTTTATTCAGAGATTGTTTAGCATTTATTTGAGCGATTGTAAGTATGTTAATTCAGTTGTTTACATGCACACAGTACAGTCAAGTAGACCTTAACTCATATCTAGTGGGACCTGCGGACGTTTCGCTTGTTGCACACAGTGCCGGCACTTGATCAGTGCCATATCATGTTCAACTCAAACGGTGATGTTATATATGGTAAGTGCATTTTATTTTGCTTATTTCTTGTCATTTACATCAAGATGGGTATTTTTACCATTTCTTCTTATATTCCAAGCCATGTGGTGTTGTTGATCATGTCTATCCACAGCCTTCTGTCTTGTGTATTGCCAGTTATTCCACCACGCCATGATGCACATCTTCTCTCTTGGTCTCCGACTGCTTTTCCTCCCCTACAGCTGTCCTCTTCTCATGATACGCCCAAAGAATGTGGACTATCTTCTTCTGAACAAGTAACCAGTTCTCTTTCTGGGTTAATTTCTTTCAAGATATCTTCATTACTTTTTATATCCCTCCTCAGTGGTCTCATCATTTCTTCTATAAAACCATTTCTACCTAGATTCCACATAATTCTTCACTTAACTGCTAATTGTCCATGATTTACTACCATATGTTAGGATTACCAGCTTTTAAGAACTCTTTTGCTCACCTCGACAGACAATGATACATTACAGAGAATGTTCTTCATCATGTGACATGGTGCCTTCGCTGGGGCTATTCTACATTTAACCTAATACATCTTCCATCTGCTGTTACTGAGGCATCCAAATACTTTGACTTGTTTCACATTGGTTACATTTATGTAGATATTGCACTTGGACATACTATTTTTCTTTATTATAATCATTTCTTCTGTTTTGCAAACCATGTCTTTGGTTTTGACTTAATATTGCCATTATATCTCTCATTTCTTGTAACTGCATTTTACAAGTTAACTGAAGTTATTTTATTTATTAACTTAGTTTAGTGTCTTCTGTCATCTTTTTATAACATTGTTGTTACCTTACCCTAGTGCGAGGAAATGCAACCTAAAGATTAAATGTGATGGCAGGGCAGACTAGGCCCTAGCCTTGGTTGGCAACTAATATAGGATCAACACTCAGACAGGCAATCCGGCAGCTTCTGCAACTTGTCCTTTTCCAGATGTATTGGTGTTACCTTTCCTCTGAAGTAAACTAGGCAGTCCGAGAGAGCGATCATACTACAAGGGCAACATAATCTCTATAATTCAGCCCAGGCCCGGTGTTATCGAAAGGTATAACATTCGCAAGCGCCATGGGTTGTTAGAAGCACAGCGTAACAAGCTATCATCTGTCAAGATGCCGGTGTAGTGTACTGTTACTGGTGTCTGGGGTGAGGAGTTGAGGGCTTAGGGTAACTGATTGTCTGTCCTGACATTGGCTAGATGGTGTGTGGGAATGGTTTTGAAGTTTGAATTTGCCTCATAGGACTGAAAATGCTGGTGCATGTATGTGTGTGTGTATGTCTCATAACATGTTTTGTATATGCCCAGCATTCATATTATTATGTTTACTTTTACAAGAATTTGACATGCATAATACAGAACATATAATTGCTGTGTGAAACATGAATGATTAGAAGGAGCTAATGTAAGATTGGCCTATGTGCCCTGTTTGTGACCCTTCCGTCTTACCTAATTTTTCATGTCTCTTCTCCAGTTTTCTCTATCTTCCTTAACGCTCTTTCTCTGTCTCTTCCTGAACTCTGTCTCTCTCGTCTCTTTTTCTCTTCCCAACTTTCTCTTACTGTCTCTTCCTTTCTCTCTCCTTCTCAATACTCTCTCCTCTCCAACCTCGCCAATACTCTCTCTTCTCCCACCTCCGATTTCTTCCCACACACTCTTATCAACTCATCACCCACCACAGATTTGTCTCTTCCCGAGAGTTCTTCCCAAACTCTATCTCTCTCTGTCTCTCTACCCCCCCCCCCCCCCCCTTTTTCTCCCCCCCCCCCCTTTTCTCTCTCTCTCTCTCACACACACATGCGTGCACGGGGTCTTCCCTATCTTGCCCCATGTTTCACTTACGCTGTAATATACACATCTAGCATTAAAAGTGTACTCTGTTCTATCATGTTACCTTTTCTACCCCACCTGCCACCAGCTATCCGAGTGGATGATACCTCAAGCCTGGACATTACAGTACGCCGTGACTACTCATCCACACTACGCTCATTTGATGCTTTAGACTACAGCAACATAGGTGAGTTACTCTAAACAGCGACATTTTGTCGAAGTACATTATCTTACAACATGAGAGCTGCTAGGCTGATCATTTAGCCAAATCATGTTTTAATTTTCCTTATTTTTAGTCTTGTTCTTGTTAGCAGTCGCTGTTAACTAGTGAATTTGCCTGGCTCACTGGAGGTCCTAGGTACCTATTGGAGGATCATTCTTGTGACCATGTAACTCTGACGCTGACCCAAGCTCATATCATAATTGGTGCTAGGAAATTATTTGGGGAAAAAGGCAACCAGCTTATTACTGATCACATCTCCCATCAAGTGGTGTCTAGTCCAGATCTACATGATAGTCAAGATTTTGTGGGCATGTGATGAGGAGAAGTAAACTTGAAATCTTTTTAATAGCAGGCCAACTTGATGGGGAAAGTGTGAGGGGAAGGCAAAAAGATAAATACCTAGATGACTTGGTTAAAAAATAGTCGCTTAAAAGTCGACATGGTTGATTTCATTGCACTGGGTTTTATCCCATATGGCCCGGTATCTTTCCACAGTGTGGAAAGTGTCGCACAAAGCACAAACTCTGTAGCTCTAGCGACAACCCACAGGAGTCTCCGTAAAATTTAACTCGTGAACCGAAGGACGCGGCCCGGAATCGAACCCACAACCTTCGGCGCTGAAGTCGAACGGCTTGACCACTTTACTAGGATCAGTAGTCATCTTAAAGCTATGTGCTTCTTTGTATCATTTAGATTATATGATTATTTTATCCCTGCAAAATATAATTTACTGTAATTGCACTTTTGAAAGTTCAGTAATATGTGTCTCAGAGAAATATATGGGCTTATATCAGTGATGTATACTCAACTTTTTATGTGCAAATGTGAAACATTTTAGGCAACTTATTTCAGGTTCAGTACTTTTCCCCAAAAACACGCAGAAATTGGTGTCAGCAAATTTGCACTGCAAATAATTTCCACTGAGATAGTGTACATCTTCAAAAAGGCTATCATAATTAGCTGTGTCGGGTTTTGTGTACAAGTAAATCAAACAGCAAACCAGATGTCATATATTACTAAAATAAGTTCCTCTTAATGTCATTTTAACATAATTAGTTGCATGCCCTTTCACAGGTTGTTGCAAATCAATCCCAGTATTTATTAACTGTTTTTGATTTACTTGGCAAATTTACGTTCAGTAGTTTGCCTTTGCTCTTTGAACGGTTGATGCTCATACCATCAAAACCAACACAAAGTGATCTGAGACCATGTCACCTGGGACTAATTTTGAACCCTCGACTCAGTGTCTCAGGGAATTGTGACTCTCTTCACTAAGCCCTAAGCCACAGGCACCAAGTTAATGACATTAAGATGACACATTTCTAATCAAAATGTCACCAATTTCACTTGATTGTTTAGTAATACCATTTTAATATAGTGGCAAAAGTTTTCTACAGACAATAATATTTTGTTGAGGTTTTTATCGTTTGTTCTGACTGATCTGTCCCCAGGTACCTTTGATCTGAAGACCACGTGCATTTATGATATTGATGTTGACAGAAACGATCTACTAATTTCCGTCATTGAGGTCAGTAGTTTTTTTGTACTTGTTGAAAGTTTCACCGATTCCTCTGTCTTCCTTTTATCTGTGGTCACTGAAGCACAAAGCAATCAATCAACCATTCTCCTGCCCTCTAATTTTCTTCTCCTTGTGTCTTCCCCTCTATTTTGTTGGCATTGTAGATTATAGACATGGGACTTTCTAGTTATTCTTTTATCAGGTTTTCTCAATGTGTGTCCATCTTTTTCTTCAGTAGATTTTTGTTTGGCTCTCACATTGGTCATTCTGCCATATTATTTTAGTCTTTCTATTCTGCACAGACGCCAGGTAATTAATGTTTGAGGTTTATTATTTGTTTTTGTCATTTCTCCATGTTCCTGACCCATATCGTCATCATGGCATGTTGGTAGGCGTGGGCGGTCATGTCTCACCATCTCATTTGATCACCAGAGTCGTGAATCAGCTCAGTGTTCTTGTCTTGACCATACAACGTAGCCAAGCTATTCAAGTATTTACTTCTCTGCCTTTCTCTTGTTCTTTTCCCCACAATCTTGCCAGTTGCCACCAAGTTCTCCAGTTTATTTCTTCTCATAACATGACCAAACAATTTTGTCTAATTTCTGTAATCAGTTTACAATCTTCATTTGTTTCTTGTGGGACTTGGTCATCAGTTTTTCTGTCTGTCCATGGTATACTTTGCATTTTCCTCAGAAACCACATTTTCATCTGATGTTTTTCAGTCTGTGTACTCATTGTCCATGCTTCACATCCATACAAAAGCACAGGTTCTACTGACCCATATAGTATTAATGATTTAACATTAAAGTTACATATTCTAAATTGATAGTAAAAAATTGCCTCAATTTCACCATGTTGTTTATCATCTTCTATATAGTGTTCCATTTGTATTTCTTGCTTTTAATTTCCTCTACATTTCTGTGCCAAAATGTTGGTCTCTTACACTTTTCTGCGTGACATTTCTGGTGATAGTATTTGGGTCCTTTCTGAGAATGTATCCAGTGCAATCCCATCATAGATTTTGGTAATGTCATCAGTGTGTAGCAACATGGCTGTGATCTCAATCTTGTAATGTAATTAGATGCTGTGTCACTTGAATTGCTTATTCTATGTATTATTTGTTTATGTGTATACTTCACCAGGGCAGTGGTTTGCTTACTATATATGAAGTTTAGAAGAAAGGGGGGGGGGAATTTGCTTAAATACCAGAAGTTGGCTTCTCAACCATATCAGTGCCATGCCGGCCTGGTAGTCATGTATTTGAATCCCCATTGAGACAGATTGTTTTCTTTAAAATTGACCTAATATGGATACATAGGTCAGCATGACCAAATGGATAAGAACATGTGTTCGTAAACATCCGGTGTGCTGATGCCGAGGTAAGGGGTTAAATCCCTACACCGGACAGCTGGACTAAAATGTTGACCTATCATCCTTGACTTGGGGGCGTAAATTACAAGTACCTCTGAAGCCCGAGTTGCCTGATGGTGAGGGGCACTGTTAATAGGGAAAGCTAATCCACACACAAAATTTGGTCCAGTGTATGGACTATGCTTGAGTTCAGAACGAGCAAGCACCCAAAGAAATGGATACCAGGAAATGATTTTGTAAGTATAGGTGGCTGAAGTGACACTGACCTCATCATCATCCGAGTGTCGATTGGTCATAATTGTGGGTTTGGCACCACATGCTTAAAACCCCTTAAGGCTTGTAAAAGGCTGTACAACTCTCTATAGATATATTGTTAAAACATAAAAGACCCCCTCATCCATGACATATGAGAGGCATATAGTGCTAATCTCTTATTTTTATGAGGAGGTGGCATTTGAGGGGTATTGTTGTCAATGTAATGCCAAGCACATTGCTTCCCAGATACACTTTCTATTCACTTTGTTAGACTGAGTGGACCCTGGAGCCATGAAATGATCTCATTTATTAAAGAGGTTGAACCTCTGTCCTCTGGACCGGCAGATGACTACTCCTACTGAGCTAACATAATGCCTTTGTGTTTGTTTGTGTGCATGTTAGAGAGAGAAGGTGAGAGTGGAGATTATATCATAGAAACTTAATACTTATGTATATTTTATTCATTGAAGAACGCTGCTCAAAAGGACACAGATGCAGAAGAATCTTTATGCCGTCTCTATGAGTTGGGAAAGAATCGGGAGCCAGAAGACCAGGTACATGTCTCATTGTGTTTTCAGTTTGAGGAACCCTGCCATAGAGTATTTTGTTACTACTTCATCATGTTAATGCTGTGTAGTTAGTCCCTATTGGCAACATGCCTCCAAGGCCACATCCCTAATGCCTTAGATCACAGCTGAATAACTTCCAAGGCCACTGTCTTGATGCCTCATAGGTCACAGCTGCAGTATCTCGAAAGCCACATTGCTGATGCTTCCATGCCTTCTAGGTAACAACCTTCACATTGGACAGTGGGGAGCATTTTGTGTGATATTCGCTGGCACAGGAACGGAGCATAATGGGGATGACCCATTGCCGTGAAGTTGGAACCACGACTAACTAGGTAACAACCTTAGTATCCTCAACAAGGCACCATTCCTAGTGCCTCCATTCCTATTGGGCCACATATCCAATCCCTCAAGGCCACAGCTCTTCATATATTCAAGGTAATCACCCTAGTATCCCCATGCCTACAAGGTAAATCACCCTAATATCCCCATGCCTACAAGGTAAATCACCCTAGTATCCCAATGCCTACAAGGTAATCACCCTAGTATCCTGAAAGGTAAATCACCCTAATATCCCCATACCTACAAGGTAAATCACCCTAGTATCCCAATACCTACAAGGTAATCACCCTAGTATCCCCATGCCTACAAGGTAAATCACCCTAGTATCCCCATGCCTACAAGGTAATCACCCTAGTATCCCCATGCTTACAAGGTAATCACCCTAGTATCCCCATCCTAAAAGGTAATCACCCTAGTATCCCCAAGCCTACAAGGTAATCACCCTAGTATCCCCATGCCTACAAGGTAATCACCCTAGTATCCCCAAGCCTACAAGGTAATCACCCTAGAATCCCCATGCCTACAAGGTAAATCACCCTAGAATCCCCATGCCAACAAGGTAATCGCCCTAGTATCCCCAAGCCTACAAGGTAATCACCCTAGTATCCCCATGCCTACAAGGTAATCACCCTAGTATCCCCATGCCTACAAGGTAATCACCCTAGTATCCCCATGCCTACAAGGTAATCACCCTAGTATCCCCATGCCTACAAGGTAATCACCCTAGTATCCCCATGCCTACAAGGTAATCACCCTAGTATCCCCATGCCTACAAGGTAATCACCCTAGTATCCCCATGCCTACAAGGCACCATCCCTAATGACTCCATATCTATTAGGCCACAGGTTCAATACCTTCAAGAGCCATGCCTTCCATCCCACATGCCTCCAAGGTTATACCGCTTCTCCTTACCCCATCCCTAATGTTTCCTAGGCTAATCTCTGTTTCCTAGGCTAATCTCTAATTCTTCCCTAGGCTAATCTCTAATGTTTTCTAGGCTAATCTCTAATGTTTTCTAGGCTTGAAAGTTTTTTTTGGTTTTTATTGATGAGTGTTTTCCATCTAGCAAAAGGCTACCCTTGCCATGACAATTTTTGATCTAATCTCTACATCTTCCATAAGATGTTATGATTGTTGCAAGATAGTTGTGTTGATTCACCAGTTCAAGAATGTCCTCATTCACTTGGATGTTACACTGTGGCATTTCTTTCTTCTTGGAGATGTCCATAGTTTCTGTTTTCTTACAGTTCTAACCATAGTTTCTCACTGTGTACAATAACTGCATCCACCAAATGCTGCAGATTTTGTTCTTTCTATTTTAATTAATGTGGCAACTTAAATGACAGCTGTTTCTATAAACTACCCTACAAGTGGAGACAACCCATGGTCACTAGGCTGTTAGCCACTATGCTACTATGGTTTTCCCCTCTTTCATCAACTCTCTTTTCATTTAAGATTCAGCACAACCCACTAATGGCAATGCTGATCATTTCCAGTGTGAACCTTGGGCCTTGTCCACGTCGGACTGAAAGCACTAGACTCAAGTTTCGCTCTCGTTTGAGCTCGCCAGTAATGCACATCCCTGACTGGACCCAGGATCGAACTCCGGATCACTGGCTTGTGAGGCGGATGTGTAACCACTTGACCAGTCTGCTCACGCTAGACACTACACATTGTGTTACCCTCGCACACCAGTGATCCGGAGTTCGATCCCTAGTACAGTCAGGGATGTGCACTACTGACGAGCTCAAACCAGAGCGAGACTAGAGTCTAGTGCTTCCAATTCAACGTGGACAAGACTTAAGGTTTGTGCCGGAATACGATCAGCGTTGCCAGTAGTGGGTTGTGCTCAATCTTCAAACCTCAAATCCCAAAACAGCCATAAATCTGTTTTCATTCCCAGTTTTTCTGGTACCTCTGTATTTGATTGTTTTTTTTTTTTTTTGAGTCCTGAAATACGAGATATTCTTCTGTATATCCACACATCCAGGGCCTCTATTTGAATTTCTAGGTGCTTGTTCTTTGTCAAGTCTGTGACACTTATCTTTCAATTTACTTCATGAGGATGTTGCAGTCCTTTCAAGCACAAATACTGCCCTAAGGAAAACATGGTGGATCATCTTGTCATTGTATATCATTACATGTAGTACCAAATCTCTCTTGTATATCATTACATGTAGTACCAAATCTCCGTGGTCTCAGGTTTGCGAACGCGGTTCGTGAGCCGCTTACCAGGCGTTCGAAACTCGGCTGCGACCGATTTGTGCAGCACACCATGTTGCGTTGTGTTATAAAGTGTTGGTATGAGAGCCAGTCATTCAGAAAGCAATATCTCAAATGGAGTATTATGAGAGTGAAACTCCATGGCAAACCTTTGAATATTAACATAATACAAACATATGCACCAACAGCAGACTGTATAGAAGAAGATTTAGATATATTTTATAACGAATTAGACATGGCCGAGGACCAGTGTAAACATTTTGAAATGACTGTGATCCTCTGGGATTTCAATGCCAAAGTAGGCAACGAAAAGGTGAGTGGTGGTGACTGGTGGCTATAGCCTAGGCCTAGGTGATAGAAATGAGAGAGATGACAGATTAATAAGCCAAGTGAGCAGAATATAACCTAGTCTGGTATAGTCAAGGCCTGCACACACTTGGTTTTGCGATGGCGAAAGGCCGTGCACGTTTATGGGATGTATGTTGACAAATGTCATGTGTAGAGGAAATTTATATTGTTTGTAAATTTCATTCAGTTTGAACAAATAGCAAAGCTCTCTCTCTCTCTCTCTCTCTCTCTCTCTCTCTCTCTCTCTCTCTCTCTCTCTCTCTCTCTCTCTCTCTCTCTCTCTCTGCCAAATGGTGCATTGCTTTCTAACCGCCAACCCCCCCCCCCTCCCCCCACCACCCCATCATATCTTTAACATAAATATCTCCTATAGGAATAAATCTTAAAATTAAACGTGTGTTTCCGTAGTTGCTTAGAACATATTTAAAACATTCTGAGGAATTACCAAATAGCTGAAAGAAAACACCTAGAAAAGCAATGATTAGTGGGCATAAACATCTAATATTGTTATAAGGGAGATTACTAGAATTTTAAAAAAAAAAGAAATCATATACTTAGCTATAATATTATTAACTAACATGATAGTAATGCCTTTATTGCTCACTACATTTATTAATAATTATGTTCAAGCATTCTGCAGAATTACCAGATAGCTAAAAGAAAAACACCTAAATGAACAATGAGTACACACACATCTAATATTGTTATAAGGGAGATTACTAGAATATAAAAAAAAAGGAATCATATACTAGCTATAATATTTCCACATTCATTTCTTAAATGTTAATAGTATACTTTTAATGTAGGAGTGAATGTTCTTGGATATAAGTCCCCTCTGTGGGGAAAAACAATTTTTTTACTGGCCTCTAAGGGTCACATACAATTTTAAGGAAATTAACCACGCACATCCCAAACTTTGATAACATTAAGAAAGAAATGAGAAAACTGAATATTCACATGTTAGATATATCTGAGACCAGAGGGTATTTTAGCATAATCCATTCTGGTGATGAGAAAAACAGCCAGAGGTAGCAATTATAATTCATTAATTCAGTAGCATGTCCTTTGCAGAACCTCGCTCCCATAACAACCTTCCGGAAATCCTCTCAATCATCAGCAAGATGTCCCGCGTCAGATACACCCATCTGGAGATCATCCGCCACATCCTGCACCCATCTTCTCTTTGGCCATCCTCTTCCTCTCTTCCCAGGCATAAACCCCTCCATTATTGTTCTCTCCAAACTTTCATGATGTTTCAAGTGACCAAAATATTTCAATTTTCTTTGTTTTATCATCTTTAATAGCAATTATAATGGTTAAAGAAATACCAAATGTTTCTTGTCATTGTATATCATTACATTTAGCACCAAATGCCCCACCTGTGGTGTACATCTCTCACTTTTTGTGTTTCAGTTGGATGAAGACGATGACAACCCTAATGATGATGAGCCTGATGACTATGACGATGATGATGATGAGGACGATGATGAAGAAGACATTGACGATGCTCTACTGGAATTTGCAGAGGCTTCTTCAGATCAAGGTAGGGATGACTTGATGTAGGAGAGAGATAAGAAATTGTGCTTTCACTTCTACAGTAGTATATAGGAGATGGATAAGAAACTGTGTTGTTCTTTTCTAGACTAGGATGTAGGAGACAGATAAGAAATTGTACAATTCTCTTCAGTAAGATGTAGGAGACAGATAAGAAATTGTACAGCTCTCTTCCTCATAGGATGTAGACCAGTAAGATACTGCAAGTTCTCTTTTACAATAGGGTATTTGAGACATGAGAAATTGTGCAGTTTTATTTTAAAATAGGATGTAGGAGCGAAATAAAAAAATTGTGCATTCTCTTTTAAAATGGTATGTCGAAGACAGATAAGAAATTGTGCAGTTTTCTTCTTCATTAAGGTGTAGGAGACAGATACAAATGTGTATAATTCTCTTCCTCAGTAAGATATTGTACAATTCTTGTCCTCAGTAAGATGTAGGAGACAGATAAGAAATTGTACAATTCTCTTCCTTAGTAAGATGTAGGAGACAGATAAGAAATTGTACAATTCTCTTCCTTAGTAAGATGTAGGAGACAGATAAGAAATTGTACAATTCTCTTCCTTAGTAAGATGTAGGAGACAGATAAGAAATTGTACAATTCTCTTCCTTAGTAAGATGTAGGAGACAGATAAGAAATTGTACAATTCTCTTCCTTAGTAAGATGTAGGAGACACATAAGAAATTGTACAATTCTCTAGATGTAGGAGACAGGTAAGAAATTGTACAATTCTCTTACTTAGTAAGATGTAGGAGACAAATAAGAAATTTTACTTCTCTCTTTTACAAATAATGTATGAGACAGATGAGAAATTGTGCAGTTCTTGTGTAAAATAGGGTGTAGGCGACAGATAAGAAGTTGTGCAGTTCTTTTTTACAATAGAATGTAGGAGACAGATAAGAAAGTATGCATGTCTCTTTTACAGTTAGGTGTTGGAGACAGATAAGAAATTATGTAGTCTTCTACCAATATTCTACCAATAATCTTCTACTTTTAGTCAGTCAGTTAGTTAATCAGTTAGTTAGTTACTCAGTCAGTCATCAGATTATCCTCACTGCACACCAAACCATTGTCCACAAGTGTTAGATTCCCTCATCAGTTTTACAAGCAGCATGACATGACAGTTGGCACTAATTCTATGTTATTTGACTATCCTTCTTTATCTGCCTCTCCCACACACACATAGTACCCGTGCCTGGCTTCACCCTTTTTGACTTTGATGTTCTTACAGTCTGACAAAGGTTGTAGATTCAGTCATCACTTAGTTCATGTAATTGTCCTGTCTCTGTGAGGGCAATCAGTGTGTCAGCCCGACCCGTTGGTCATCTACTTGCCCAATAGACCTGCTCACAAGCCTTTTGGCTTTTTCATTTTCTCTTAACCTTTTCACTTGCCCTAAAATTAAACCATGGGCTTCTCACAAGTCCAGCCATCTCTATGTGGATGACTACATCACCCTCGGAAGAAATCTCAAACATCAAGGCCTGAACTTCTGCCTCCACAATGACCAGATTGATGTCAGATGTCTCCCTGTGCACTCAGATGCATACTGAAAAGGACGCAAGCACTATGTTGGCACTTGTATGCAATCTTTACCAGGTTCTGTCCTCAGGAGAACCTGTTGAATAATGTCCTCTGCCTGACCTATCCAGCATAAGAATGTAGGAGATTGATTAGACATTGTGCAGTTCACTTCAACACAAGAATGTAAAAGATAAGAAACTGCAGATTACTCAACACTAGGGTGTAGGAGACAGATAAGAAATTGTGCAGATCACTCAACACTAAGATGTAGGAGACAGATAAGAAATTGTGCAGTTCACTTCAACACAAGAATGTAGAAGATAAGAAATTGTGCAGTTCACTTCAACACAAGAATGTAGAAGATAAGAAATTGTGCAGATCACTTCAACACAAGAATGTAGAAGATAAGAAATTGTGCAGATCACTTCAAAACAAGAATGTAGAAGATAAGAAATTGTGCAGATCACTCAACACTAGGGTGTAGGAGACAGATAAGAAATTGTGCATTCACTTCAACACAAGAATGTAGGAGACAGATAAGAAATTGTTTAGTCTAGTACAGTGATGGTAATCCTATGGTACATACTCTCACAAGTGGGTGAAGCGTCTGCCTTAACATATACTAGATGTGGCACACTGGTGTGACCTTTTCCCTTGCTTGTTCTCTGCTCTCTCTCCCAGATAATTCCCAGAACATTCTTACAATCATGTACCTACTTTACAAAGTGGGTTGTGGGTCCTCTGGAAGACTGAGGTTTAACTTTCAAATCTGAGGTACTGACATTCAGTAGTTTTGCCTGACTCCTGAAAACTATCCTAGTGAAGTTGGTGTAAAGACCTTTCCCCTGACCCGGTACCAAAGTACTTCTTAGGAACTGTGATGCAGAGTTTGCATTCCCCTCTCTAATCAAATAAACCTCCACAATGTGCAAAACCAGTACTGGAACTTCACTTCTGCAGTGAGGGATATTAGGATGTAATCAAGCCTTGATTCAGCACAGTATATATAGACTGGCTGAGATTAGGCCAAGTTTAGTCATGTTAGCGCCACAGGTTTTAAGTATTTCGTTGTCAACAGACTCCGACTCGATGCTCCTGGACAGCTCTGAAGAAGAAACGTAAAAGAGTAGATAAGTAGGAGATAGTCCCATGGCTGCTACCGTACGAGTGTTAAGTGGTAAGCTTTTATGTATAACAGTTCCCTTCCATAAGACCTTAGTTAACCATTGTACTAACTAAACAGTTGATGCCAGAGCTGTATGTAGTTTAATCCATTCTCTTCTGCTGGTGATTGATCTTGGACTGATAGGTTCATAATCAGCAAACATACAGAGAGTTTATTTGTTTTGTCAAGTTAATGTCATGGATTTTAAGTCAGGAGATTATAGGTTTATAAATTTGTATCATCAGGTTTATTTAATGAGTTTTAAGTCAGATTTAAAGTTAATAAATTTGTTTAATCGGGTTGCTTCGCTTCGGAGGTCATGGGTGGCAAGCATCACCTGGATCTTTTATCCGGGGCATGCCGGTGTGCTGGGGAATGAACAGGCGGACAGATGGGCTGGCTCAGCAAAACTTGGCGGAGTATTGATGCGTGACAAGGCAGATGTGGTTGTGGCCTTGTGGGAGCACGTGTACACCTCGGAGGAGAAAATAGATCACCATAGTCTGGCAAGAATGAGGCAGAGAGGAGTGACGAGGGGATCTGGCCGACGCTCGACGCTCAGGGGAAAGGCATATAATCAGGTTGCTACTGGAACTATTGGTGTTGGAACTCTTTCGCTGGCTGCTGATGATGGGGACGGAGCGCTTATGGGAATGCCCCGAATGCTGTGATGTCAGTTCCTAAATCAATCAATCAATCAATCATTTAATCAGGTTTATTTCATGAGTTTAAAGCCAGGAGATTTAAGGTTCATGTATTTATAATCTGGTTTAAAGTCATGGGATTTATATATTTGAATTGTCAGGTGTATTTCATTAGTTTAAAGTCCTGAGATTTCTATTGTCAGGTTATTTCATGGGGTTAACGTCAGGGGATTTTTAGATTTGTATTGTCAGGTTATTTCATGGGTTTGAAGTCAGATGTGTATACTTGTATTGTCAGGCGATTTATCTATTATCATCATCATCAGGTTAATTTCCTGGGTTCATAGTCAGGAGAATTGTATATTAGTATTGTCAGGTTTATTTCATGGGTTTGAAGTCAGGTGGTTTATTTATTTATATCAGATTTATTTCATTATTTCGAAGTAATTTGATTTATATAATTGTATTGTCGGTTTTGAAGTCAGAAGATGTATATATTGGTTTTGTCAGATATGTCATGGTTTTGAAGTTATGAGATTTATATATTGTCAGATTTATTTCATGCGTTTGGATTGAATTCAGGAGATTTGTATTTTTTGAAGTCAGATTTATATATTTGTTTTGTCGGGTTTAATTCATATGTTCGAAGTTATGAGATTTATGCAGGCCCACATGGCCGAATGGATAAGAACGTGTGTTCTTAAACATCCGGTGTGCTGATGCTGAGGTAAGCGGTTCAACCCTTACACCGGACAGCTGGACTAAAACATTGACCTGTCGTCCTTGACTTAGGGACATTAATTACAAGTACCTCTGAAGTTAGAGTGGGTTCGTCTGATGGTGAGGGACACTGTTAATAGGGAAAGCTAACCCACATGCAACATTCAGTTATAAATAATGTGTATGGACTACGCTTGAGTTCAAAAGCGAGCAAGCGTTAAAAAAAAATGAGATTTATATATTTGTATTGTCAGATTTACATATTTTTACTTGTCAGATATTTCATGGTTTTGAAGTCGGACAGTTTATATATTGGTATTGTCAGGTTTATTTCACAGGTTTGAAGTCAGGAGGTTTATATATTTGTATGGTCAGATATTGTGTGGTTTTGAAGTCATGAGATGTATATAATGTCAGGGTTATTTCATGGGTTCAAAGTCAGGAGATTTAAAGTTCATAAATTTGAAAAATATTTAGATAAGTATAGAATTATTTACTCAGGAAGGAAGGACTATGAAAGGGGAGTTGGCATAATTTTTGATCAAACAGGTGCTAAGACAGTTAAAGAATTTTGGACAACCTCAGAGTATTATTTGTGAAACTCCTTGGCAAACCTCTGAACATTTACATAATACAAGATTATGCACCAACAGCAGACTGTAAAAAGGAAGATATAGATATATTTAATCACAAATTAGACACGGCCATGGACCAGTGTAAAAATGTTGAAATGACTGTCATACTGGGGGATTTCAATGCCAAAGCAGGCAACGAAAAGGTGAGTAGTGTGACTGGTAGCTATGGCGTAGGTAATAAGAATGGGAGAGTGATAGATTAATAACATGGGCCGAAAACCATGAAATGGTAATAGGCCACACATGGTTTCAGCAACATCCTCAACAATTATATACGTGGAAAAACCCTGGGGATAATATTCACAATCAAATTGAGTACATACTGATTCCAAAGAGATTCAGAAGCAGTTTAGAAGTAGCAAAAACTAGATCAGGAGCCAATGGACATAGTGGCCATGTGCCAGTTATAGGAAAGATGAGGTTAAGACTTAAAAACATAAAGAAAACCCCAAATGACATCAAGTTAGATCTAGCATTACTTAAAACACAAAGAAATTAGAGAAAGGTACAGAGTTACTGCGGACATAAAAAGAAATCATTCCACCTAAACATAGAATTGCAAAAAAGAAATGGATGACAGATGAAATTTTGCAGATGATGGACAAATGAAGAAAGAAAAAGCCTGATAAAGAAAAATATAATAAAATACATAAAGAAATAGTAATAAATACAAAATGGCTAAAGAAGTATGGCTGAATCAACAGTGCATGGAAATTGGGACAAAGTTGGGATAAGACACTTCCATGTATCACCAACAACAGGTAGGAAAATACGAAATACCACTGGATGTTTTAAATCAAGGAATGATGCAATATTGATGACACAAGATGATAGTCAATAGATGGACGGAATATCTGGAAGAGCTGTATGATTATAGGAGACTGGATGTAAATATTCAAAACAATGGTGAGGCCCCACCAATACTTGCAGCGGAAGTTGAAGATGCACTACATTGCATGAAGAAAGGAAAGGCACCCGGTCCAGACAACATTATATTGGAGGAAATTGATGCTCTAGGTGATTTTGGAATTGTAATATTGACACAGTTTCTGAAATGTTGACACAATTTCTGAATGACATCTACACTAGTGGGTACATTCCTAGTGACCTATTAAAATCCATCTTTATAGTTCTGCCAAAGAAACCATGGCTGCTTTAGAATGCGAAGAGCATCACACTATAAGTCTTATGAGTCACATGACAAAGCTATTACTGAGAATAATTATGAAAAGAATAATAAACAAGATTAAACCAGAAATCAGTGATGAACAGTGTGGAATTTGTGGAGGGAAAGGGCACAAACAATGCTATATATATATTCTCAAGATACTATTATAAAGAGCTATAGAAGTAAAAACAGATCTGTACTTATGCTTCATAGACTACACAAAAGCATTTGACAATGTGAAATATGACAAAATAATAAAATTACTAAAGCAACTGAACATTGACGGCAAAGATCTGCGAATAATAAAGAACATATATTGGCAGCAAACAGCAGCCATAAGAATCAACAACCTTGTAGGAACATTTCAGTGTGTAAAGAAGGGCGTCAATGTTGTGTATTTTCTCCTGATTTGTTCTCATCGTACAGTGAACATATAATGAGATCTACAGATTACATGTCAGGGATCTTCGTTGGTGGACATACTATAAATAACTTATGTTGTGCTGATGACACCATCTTGATAGCATGTCAGAATGATATACAGGAAATGATATATACAGTGGTTCTAGAAAGTGAAATAAATTGGTCTTAGTTTAAATAATAGAAAGATAGAAGTCATGGTGATATCGAAGAAACAGATTGTGCCTAAATGTGCAATTTAAGTACAGGATGTTATTTTGTGGCAAATGTAGAAATTCAGATATCTAGGCACATGAATGTATCACTGAGATAAAGAACAGAATATGACAAGCAAAAACTGCACTCTATCAAATGAAGAGAGTTGTGTGCAATAAGTCATTGTCCTTGAAAGTGTTAAAAAAAAAAAAAGAGTTCTTGCATGTTACATAGAACAGTTTTAACATACGATTGCAAATCTTGGACAATTATTAAACGGGCGAAAGAATCTCCGGAAGCCTTGGAGGTGTGGTTTTATAGAATGCTGAAAATTAATTGAACCGCCAAAATGAGCAATTAGGGTGTTTTAAGAAAAGCTGAGTCGTAAAGACAACTTATCACAAACACCAGAAAGAGGCAGTCATCGTTTTATTGGCCATGTTACGAGAAGATAAAAACTGGAACATATTATGACAACCGGAAAGATTTACAGGAAGAGAGATAGAGGAAGACAGCATGTGAAGATTCTTGACAGTCTTGTGTCATGACATGGAAGGGAGTCAACAAACGAATTGATCCATGACGTAAGAGATCATCATTTGTGGAGAGGCTTGATTGCCCACGCCAGCCGACAAGGCACTGAATGATGATGAAATTTGTATTGTCAGGTTTATTTCATGAGTTTGTAGTCAGGAGATTATAAGTTTATAAATGTGTATAATCAGGTTTATTTCATGAGTTTGAAGCTAGGAGATTTAAGGTTCTTAAATTTTATTCTGGTTTTAAGTCATGAGATTTATAAATTTGTATTAACAGGTTTATTTCATTGGTTTAAAGTCACAAGATTTATATATTTGTATTGTCAGGTTTTCTTCATAGGTTTTAAGTCAGGAGATTTATATATTTGTATTATCAGGTTTATTTTATTGGTCTGAAGTCACGAGATTTGTATTGTCAAGTTTATTTCATGGGTTTAACCCTTTACAGGGTGGAACGTCCATTTCCGTCCCATCGCTTTAACGGACAGATCGTCTGAAACCGCCTGATACTATTATGCATTGTAAACACGCGATCTCTCAGCTTTCCGATACTTCTGACGGCTGCTTTCGCCGATAGCTTGACAATGTGGCCGCCATTTGTAAGCGCCTACTTTGAATTTAAATGGATTTCTTTGATAGTTTTCGGGGTTTTTACGCTTAGTTTTTCAAAATGGATTTCGGCAATTCTTCAAGTGATAGCCGAGATTTCGCTAGGTTCAATTTAAGTGACATTAAAGGGCACGAAGTTGACTATTAATCGGAGCTAGATATCGGTGAAAAGCATTACTTTGCATTAGCAGTCGTGAGTCGGACTTTAAATATAGTGATTATGATTCTGAAAATGTGTTTGTAAATTGCCGTATAGATGAAGGAAAATCACAAACAACATGCTGTATTTCGTAAATATTTGTGTTCATATATGGATTACCGACAACAATCACGTAAGTAACATATTCTGCATGCTTTTCCCTTCATTGTGTTGTTTATTTAACTACAATTGGTTAACTAACACCTTATTTGTGATGTTTTTACTAACGCAACCCGAAATTTTACCTAACCTGAAAAAAATCCTACCCGTTCAGGGCTAAAAAAACAGACAAGCGTCTGCCCTGTAAAGGGTTAAAGTCACGCGATTTATATACTTGTATTGTCAGGTTTATTTCATGGGTTTGAAGTAGATGATTTATATATTTATGTCATCAGGTTATTCCATGGGTTCAAAGTCATGAGATTTATATTTATATTGTTAGTTTTGAAATAAGGAGATTTATATATTTGTAATGTCAGACATTTCATGGTTTTGAAGTTGTGAAATTCATATATTGTCAGGTTTATTTCATGGATTTGAAGTCAGGAGATTTGTATAGTTATATTGTCAGGTTTGTTTAATGGGTGTGAAGTCAGGAGACATATATTTGTATTGTCACGTTTATGTCATAAGTTTCAAGTCAGGAGATTTGTATATTATATCATCAGGTTTATTCCATCGGTTTGAAGTCTTGAGATTTATATGTTTGTATTGTCATTTATTTTTACTTGTCTGATATTTCATAGTTTTGATGTCAGAAAATTTATATATTGGTATTGTCAGGTTTATTTCACGGGTTTGAAGTCAGGAGATTTATATATTGTCAGGTTTATTTCATGGGTTTGAAGTAAGGAGATTTGTAATGTTATATCATTGGGGTTGTTTAATGGGTTTGCAGTCAGGAGATTTATATATTTGTATTGTTAGGTTTTTTCATGGGTTCAAAGTCAGACGATTTACATATTTATATCAGGTTTATTTCATGGCTTCGAAGTCATGAGAGTTATATATTTGTATTGGCAGATTTATATATATTTGCTTGTCAGATATTTCATGTGTTAGAAGTCATAATTTATAATTTATATTGTCAGGTTTATTTCATGGTTTTGAAGTCAGGAGATTTATATATTTGTATTGTCAGATATTTCCTGGTTTTGAAGTCAGGAGATTTATATATTGTCAGGTTTATTTAAAGGGTTTGTGGTCAGGTGATATAAAGTTCATGTGTTTGTATTGTCAGGTTTATTTCGTGGATTTGAAGTAAGGAAATTTGTATAGTTATATTGTCAGGTTTGCTTAATGGGTTTTGCAGTTAGGAAACATATATATTTGTATTGTCAGGCTTATGTCATGGCTTCGACGTCAGGAGATTTCTATATATATATATATATATATATATATATATATATATATATATATATATATATATATATATATATATATATGCTTGTCAGATATTTCATGTGTTAGAAGCCATGATTTATATATTTGTATTGTCAGGTTTATTTCATGGATATGAAGTCAGGAGATTTATATATTTGTATCATCAGGTTTATTTCATGGTTTTGAAGAAAGGAGATTTATATATTTGTATTGTTAGATATTTCCTGATTTTGAAATCAGGAGTTTTATATATTGTCAGGTTTATTTAAAGGGTTTGAGGTCAGGTGATATAAAGTTCATGTTTTTGTATTGTCAGGTTTATTTCATGGGTTTGAAGTAAGGAGATTTGTATAGTTATATTGTCAGATTTGCTTAATGGGTTTGGAGTCAGGAGACTTATATATTTGTATTGTCAGGCTTATGTCATGGGTTATATATGTATGTATGTATATAGACGTGATTATATATTTATCCTTTTATTGGAAGTTTTCAAAAGAAGCCACGGAAGGCAGGTGGTGGATGTAATTTTGAGGGCAGCCGACAGATATTTGTGGGTCATGGCCTTGAGTTACACGACGGCAGGCAGAAGAACTCGTATTGAGTCAATGGTTGCGGTCTCCGACCAGTAAGGTCACTGCCATAGAGGAAAGCAACGGCAAACTACCTCTTTAAAAGTGCCTAGTATATCATGATTCGCTTAAAGACCGATCATCGCAAGACAAGGACAGAGACGTTAAAATTAGCAACTTGGAACGTTAGGACGTTAAACAACGACGGAACATTAGAGAACATAAAACAAGAAATTGAAAGGGAAAAAATTAATATCTTAGGTATGTGCGAAACGAGATGGACAGGAGCAGGCATCAAGATAGAAGAAGATTTCAAGATTATTTATTCTGGTGGTGAAGTTCGTCATAGGGGAGTGGCAATTATTCTGGACAGGAAAACATCAAAATCTATTCAAGGATATTGGGCCGTGTCGGACAGAGTTCTACTAGTTAAATTAAGTGGCAGACCTTTTAGCATAAATATTATTCAAGTATATGCCCCAACAGGAGAATCCAGTGAAGATAGTGTAGAAGAATTTTATAATGACATAGAGTCTGCCTTAAAGAAATGTAAAAATTCAGAAATAACCATCATAATAGGGGACTTCAATGCAAAAGTAGGAAATCAAGGAGGTAGATACACAGTAGGAAACTATGGTTTAGGAGAGAGAAATGAAAGAGGATACAGACTCGTAGAGTGGGCAAAAGAACAGGAAATGATTGTAGGAAACACCTGGTTCAAACAACACCCTAGAAGATTATGGACATGGAGGAGTCCTGATAGCAGGATTAGAAACCAGATTGACTACATTCTCATTAGCAGAAGATTTAGAAACGCATTAACAATAGCAAAAACAGTTCCCAGTGCTGATTGTTATAGTGACCACAGATTACTCACAGGAACATTGAGGATAAAGTTGAAGAAAGTCAAGTATATAACAGGAAACACTAAATATGATTTGTGTACATTGAGTAATGACAAGGAAATACATAAACAAATTCAACATAGAAGTACAGAACAGATTCGAAAATTTTGTCTGATCTAGAGATCCTATTCCAGGATGTGGATGATCAATGGGAAACGTTGAAGAATTCAATCAATGTGGCTGCAGAAACAACTATTCCAAAATTAAAGAAGGTGGGTCGTAAGAAATGGATGACTGACGAAATTTTACACCTCATGGAAACAAGAAGACTCAACAAAAATAATTCTGTCAAATATGAAGAAATTCACAGACAAGTCAGAACATTATGTAAGGAGGCAAAAGAAGCATGGCTTGAGGAAAAGTGCTTAGAAATTGAAAGCCAACACAACAGTCAAAATACCAAATTAGTGCACAAACGAATTCAGGAACTTACTAATAAAAGAACAAGTACATCAACAGGGTGTCTAAAAACTGAAGATGGCAAAATCATAATAGAAAAAGACCAGATTCTACAGGTATGGACAGATTATGTGAAACACCTTTATGATGATAACAGAGACGAACAGTATGATATTAGATTTAATAATGAAGGACCGCCAATTTTGGAGATGGAGGTTCGAAATGTTCTTAAGCATATGAAAGCTGGCAAGGCCCCCGTGCAGATAACATCACAACAGAAATGATTAAAGCTTTAGAAGAATTTGGAATAGATCAAGTCACCAGACTGCTGAACACATTATATGATACTGGAGATATACCTCCTGAATTATGTAACTCTATATTTATTGCAATCCCAAAGAAATCAGGAACCTTGGAATGTGATCAACATAGAACAATTAGTATAATGAGTCACATCACAAAGATTTTGCTAAGAATTATCATGCAAAGAATGAGGAAGAAGATACAACCTGAAATAGGGGAAGAACAATGCGGGTTTGTAGAAGGAAAGGGTACAGTAAATGCTGTGTATATGCTGCGAACAGTTATTGAACGTGCTATAGAAGTAAACAAGGATATACATCTTTGCTTTATTGACTATACAAAGGCTTTTGATAGCGTTAGACATGTCAGCATGGTGGATATGCTTGCAGATCTACAAATTGATGGGAAAGACATTAGACTTATAAAAAACATATATTGGAAACAACAAGCTGCAATAAGGATTGATAATGAAGTGGGACAGTATCAGCCAATTAAGAGAGGTGTTAGGCAGGGATGTGTGATGTCTCCAGATCTTTTTTCCCTGTACAGTGAAAATATTTTCAGAAATGTAGAGGATATAAATGGAATCAGCATTGGAGGACGAAACATCAATAACATTAGATATGCAGATGATACAGTATTAATTGCAGACAATGCGCAGGACCTGCAACAATTAGTAGATGCGGTTGTTGTACACAGTGAGCAACTGGGGTTAGAATTAAATTGTAAAAAGACTCAGGTTATGGTCGTCAGTAGGAAGGAAGAAGTGCCACAATGTAATATACGAGTAAATGGAAATATTCTTCAACAAGTGAATCAGTACAATTATCTTGGAACAGTTATAACATCTGATGGGAGATGCCCTGAAGAGATTAGAACAAGAATCGCCATGGCGAAAGTAGCCTTTAGCAAGATGAAAAACATTCTGACCAATAAAAAGATGTCAATTGAAACGAGAAAAAGAGTGTTGAGGGGATACATAGAGCCTGTTCTTTTGTATGGATGTGAAACTTGGACAATGAGCAGTCAAGCTGAAAAGCATCTGATGGCTGCAGAAATGTGGTTTCTGAGGAAAATGCAAAGAATACCATGGACAGACAGAAAAACCAATGACCAAGTACTACAGGAGACAAATGAACATCGTAGACTGATTAGAGAAATTAGACGTAGACAGTCAAAATTTTTTGGACATGTTATGAGAAGAAATGGGTTGGAGAACTTAGTGACAACTGGCAAGATCGAGGGGAACAGACCAAGAGGAAGACCGAGAAGAAAATACCTGGATGGCTTGGCCACATGGCATGGACGAGACAGGAACACTGAGCTGATCCACGACACTGGTGATCGAGTGAAATGGCGAGTCATGACCGCCCACGCTTTCCGGCATGGCACATGATTGATTGATTGATATATTTATATCATCAGGTTTATTTCATGGCTTCAAAGTCATGAGATTTATATATTTGTATTGTCAGGTTTATATGTTTGCTTGTCAGATATTTCATGGGTTTGAAGTCATGGTTCATATATTTATTTTGTCAGATTTATTTAATGGGTTTGAAGTTAAGAGATTTATATTGTCAGGCTTGTTTAATGTAACAGAGGCCATGGAATGTGAAGTGTTTATACTTCTAGTATGGGATGTCACGTTAGAATTGTGGCTAGACACTTGTCTGCTGTCTCCACAGTCATGGGTTTGAATTTACATTAAAGAGAATTGTTTTAATTGTTTTAGAGAATTGTACATAGAATACCCAAATAATACTAGGGACACAGCCAGAGTACCAACAGGAAAGTACTGCCATAACTATGATGCTGAAATTGAGGCAATCAAGATAGCAACAGAGAAATTACAAAATACCAGCCATGGTTCACAACCTGTGGTATAATTGACAGATGCAAAATCAGTACTCGAGTCGCTCCTGTCTGGGAAATTGCCAGTACTAAGGACACTACTTTCTGAACTTAGTAGTCAGCATAAGGTCACCATACAGTGGATACCATCTCACTGTGGAGTGCCCGGAAACAACAGAGCTGATCGATTAGCTAAGGAAGGAGCAAAAGAAGAACAGCCTGATGTGCCCGTTTTTTTTTTAAATAGTGCATATCCCTTGCAGGACGTTGCAGTCAACACCAGCATTTTTCAGCTGCTGTTGATGTACTAGGCAAATTTTACGTTCAGTAGTTTGCCATTGCTTTCTACATGACCGGCTCCCATACCAACACTTTATAACACAACGTGATACGGTCTGCTGCACAAATTGGTCGTTGCTGCATTTCGACTGCCTGATAAGCGGCTCACGAATTGCATTCACAAGCCTTTGGCCACGGGTACCGGTCCGTTACATACCACCAAAAGAAAAGAATGATCAAATCAGTCAGAAAGCCACCAAAACCTGCTCAAGACGACTACCACATTATGGACAGACCAGAACAAGTCATTATTCTGTGTCTCAGACCAGGACACAATAGATTACGCAACCAGATGTATACAAAATTCAAGATTGGTGAATCAGCCATGTGCACATATGGATTGGTGTCGCAGACAGCAGAGCACATACCCCAAGACTGCCCAAAATATAACATATCTAGGCAAACCTTCTGGCCTAGAGAGACGACAGTGGAAGATAAACTGTATGGATCGCTGAGTGAACTAAAAAGACAGTGAAATTCATACAAGAGACACCATTGCAGTTATAGCATATTTCAAGCGAACGAAAGAAGAAATAGAATGTGAAGTGTTTATACTTCTAGCATGGGGCGTCACGTAAGCAGTGTGTCTAGACACTTGTCTGTCGTCTCTACGGTCATGGGTTTGAATTTACATTGAAGAGAAGTGTTTTAATGGTTGGTTTTGCATTGAAGACAACTGTTTTAATGGTTGGTTTTGCCATTTGTCACTTGATGATAGTCTGGTATCATCTGTGGCCTGTGATGGTCCTTACAGGACACGGATGTCCTGATGCAGCCATTAATGTCATTCTTTGACTCTGATCTGCTTTGATTATAAAAACTTGGCAAGGTAGCGTGCTGGTTTCCCCTGGCCTTCAGCATCCACCCAGGGGTGTTTTACCTCTGCCTTTGACAGTAATTTGTAATTGTCATTGCATGTGAGTGCCCTGCTCTCCTCAGTTGCAGTTTCCACTTACACCAGTGGACACTCAGATTCTAGAACTGCGTTTGCCACATAACTGTGAGTTATCCATCCTCCATCACTTGGATGTAGAGTTGAGAGTTTCTCTTCATCAACTGTGAGACCATGGTGACCTTTCTCATACTCTCCAGTACTTTTAAAGGAACATTTCAGGTCATGGAATATAAAGTGTATATATTTGTTCAAAACAATGTTTTCCCATGATGAATTTGAATAACGAAGACACAAACAATAGATTGCACGATTTATTTCCTGGCATATTTCGCTGCATCTCATCAGGTTCATACTGCAGAAATCACACAACTTACGTGAATTAACTAGATAAATCCTTCAAACTGAAATATACACATGTTCGCACAGTAATGTTGATTGTCTACCACGGTAATTTTAAACTGACTAACATGTCTTTCTGCTTGCACAAGGACGGCTTACGAAGGTTGATTATTATAGCTTCAGCAAATTTAAAAATCGACTACTTTATGTGTTGAGCAACACGCGAAAGGCGCTGTCTCTTGCAACCACGTGACGCTCTCGAGCACATGTCTCGCTCCTGCTATTAAGCAGGACTGTTCTGGTGTGTCGGCCTGCCTAGGCTACCCCATCTTCTGTGTGTAGTATCTTGTCCACCTAATTCGGAATGTGTTCCGAAACCCTGCAATGTAACTGTCGCTCGGTTCTACTTATGTAGATGGCCTTGTATCTGCATGTAAATTGGTAAATACAATTTGATTTGGCGTATAAAGCTACAGGTTCTTTTACTGCTGGGATTGGGATCAGTTTGGTTCTGTACCTGATGGCTGGAGTTGCAGCACAGAATGTTCGCTCGACTGCTGTGGTGAGCCGGTCCAATAGACGTTGCATTACGTCATCTCCTCAGAAGGTTAGCTGGATGAATACCTTGAGCTTAGGGACTGTAGTTACTTCTGGTTTCGGTTTGGGCTGTTGACAGTGGCACTTTATAAATCCTGAGTACCCATTCAGGTTTAAGGCATTCTTCAGAGTTTCAAATTCCTCTGTCAGTGTGTCCTGGGTGCATATCTTCCTAGCACGGTCAAACAGGGTCCGTACTAAGCCCTGTTTGTACTGGACAGGTGTGAAGCTCTGAAAATTTAAGTATTAGCCAGTCCATGTTTCTTTGCGGTACACCGATCTTTGAATTGTGCCGTCTGCTCTATGTCTCATTAGGATATCTAGAAACGGCAACGCTTCGTTGTGTTCGTGTTCCATAGATAAAGAGATGTTTATATGTGTCTCGTTCATTGTGGCCTAGAATGACGTTGCTTGTAGCTTGTCTGTGGTGATAATTAGTATATCGTCCACGTAACGACGGTAAAAGGCCAAGTTATTGATGTGTGAGGATCTCTTTTCTTCTAAGTGTGCCACGAAGATGTCTGCTAGAATAGGTCCAAGTGGGCTCCCCATGGCCACTCCGTCAATTTGGCGATATGACTTGTTTAGAAAGTTGAATTGTATGTTGGCGGTACATAATTTTAATAGCCTCTCTAGAATAGCTGATGGTATGCCTAGTTTTAGTTGTTTGTCTCTAATGCGTTCGCTTATTATATTCATGGTCTCATCTAATGGAACGTTGGTGAATAAAGAGGCAATATCCATGGATGCCATGTGTTTGTTGTTTATGTCCATAGTATCCAATAATTCCACCAGTTCGAATGTATCTCTGAGTGCTCTTGGAACGAAGGACTGTCGTACTGGCTTTAAAATTTCAGCTAGCCATCTCGCCATTCGGTGTTGTGCAAAGTTAACCATGGAAAGGATTGGTCTTAGTGGGATGCCGGGCTTGTGAAGCTTGGGTAGACCGTACATCTGAGGTGTTTGGGAGCCACGCGGTGTGAGCGGTATAGCAGTGGCCTCACTGATGAGTCCCGCATTCACAAGTGACTGTATCTCTTTCTTCATTTTTGCATCCAGGTCCTCCGACTTGTTGACAATTTGATCTACTCTGAATTTAGATGTATCTGATAATATTTCATCCATTTTTCCCTGGTAGTCCGGCATGTCCATAAGTACTGCACCACCCCCTTTGTCAGGTTTCAATATTACGAGGGTTTTGTTAGCCTTTAACGCTTTTAAGGCCGTAAGGTGTTCGTTGGTCGGTGGACATGTCTGTTTAGAAGGTGTTGTGTGATACTGGTGTTCTAAATCTACCAGTTTGGCCTTCAGCCACCCGACCGATTCAGCAGAAGTAGGTGATAACTTGGAGACTTGATCAAACAACATTTCAAATTGTGCTATGTTTGGGCTTTATGCAGAATTTTAATCCGTATGCAAATGCCTCCGTTTCAATGTTGTTGAGTACGTACGACGATAAGTTCCTCACATACATGCATTTGTATTGTGAGATCTACTTCGTGGGTTTGAAACCACAGAATATCAAGTGCATATAATTGTATTATTATTTCATTTAGGTGAATTTGAAGTTGCGGAATATAAAGTGCGCATATATGCGTTGTCAGGTTTATTTGGTAGAAATGAAGTTGTGGTATATGAAGTGTATTTATTTGTGCTATCGAGTTTATGTTAAGACATGAAATTTATTTGGCGCTCGCTCGCTTTGAACTCAAGCATAGTCCATACACACTACTTCTAGTAGTGCTGGACTGAATTTTGCATGTGGATTAGCATTCCATATTAACAATGTCCCTCACCATCAGGTGAACTCACTCTTCAGAGGTACATGTAATTTACATCCCCAAGTCAAAGACCATTTTAGTCCAGTTGTCTGGTTGAACCCCTTATCTCGGCATCAGCACAGCAGATGCTTAAGAATGCACATTCTTATTCACTCAGCCATGCTGACCTACACATGGAATATAAAGTGCAAATATTTATAATGCCCTGTGTTACCAGAGCCCTTAGGGGAAGTAATGAATTGTGACAATGTAACCTGTCACGCAAGATAGGAGATGAATAAGTTGTATGAGGCGACTAAGTCCAGAGATTTAAGTTGTGTGTGGCGACTAAGTCCAGAGATTTAAGTCATATGGGGCAATTAAACTAAGTCCAGAGATGTAAGTTGTATGAGCAACTAAGTCCAGAGATTTAAGTTGTATGAGGTAACTAAGTCACGAGATTTCAGTCATATGAGATGACTAAGTCAGGAGATATAAGTCATATCAGGTGACTAAGTCCAGAGATTTAAGTCACATGAGGCGACTAAGTCAAGAGGGTTAAGTCAAGAGATTTCAGTCGTATGAGATGACTAAGTCCAGAGATTTAAGTCCTATCAGGCGACTAAGTCTAGAGATTTAAGTCACATGAGGCGTCTAAGTCAAGAGGGTTAAGTCAAGAGATTTAAGTTATAAGAGGCGACTAAGTCAAGAGATTTCAGTCATATGAAGTGACTAAGTCAAGAGATTTAAGCCGTAGTAGGCGACTAAGTCTAGAGATTTCAGTCATATGAGACGACTAAGTCCGGAGATTTAAGTCCTATGAGGCGACTAAGTCAAGATATTTCAATC
The DNA here is from genome assembly GCA_014155875.1 of Cepaea nemoralis. NCBI lineage: Eukaryota > Metazoa > Mollusca > Gastropoda > Stylommatophora > Helicidae > Cepaea > Cepaea nemoralis. Next base: position 66,435 of record JACEFZ010004937.1, on the reverse strand, counting down.
GTATGAGGTGACTACGTCAAGACATTTAAGTTGTATTAGGCGACTAAGTTGTCGCTGTAGCTATGGAGTTCGTGCTTTGTGCGGCGCTTTCGGTGGGTCACCCTGCAGAAAGAGACCGAGCCATATGGGATAAAAACCTCGGTCAATGTAGTCTTTCTGGTGACTGCCGTTTTCATCGACGATGAACTGTATTTTTCATGGAGGACTTTTGTGGTGGCATTATGCACAGCTGTGCGGGCTGTTGGCTTGCCGATACTCCTCTCTATTCCATTGTTCACTTAGGGCAGTGAGGAGCATTTTGTGATATTCACTGGCACAGGAACGGAGCAATATGGGGATGACCCATTGCCATGAAGTTGGAACCGCGACTAACTAACTAAGAGATTTAAGTTGTATGAGGCGACTAAAAAGGTTTTGGGTTGGCTGTGTCATCCTGTTTAAAACTTTCGTTGCAAAATCTAACCAAGCATGAACAAGGAAATTAGGAAACAAAAAGAAAAACTTAGCCAACCAAAGGGAAGTGAGACTCCAAGAAGTATTAAGTGATGCAGAGAATGCTGCATTAGTATAACTACTAACCATTCCCATGTCAGTAACCCCCAATCCCCAGGGCCAATGACGTAGAGGCAGAGTACAACAAAATAATGTATTCCATACGTGAATTTAAACAAAGATGCAGTAAACAATATATTGCATGATTTCTTGCCCAGCATATTCCACTGCATCTTGTCAGCTGCAGAGTTATATATCATATGAGGGAAGTGTAGTATCTAAACTTGATCTTGCCAGGGCCACCAGTAGAGGCGGACTTCCAAATGACACTCAGGGCCTAATGGGGCAGTTCTGGCCCCTGGGGATCCGTGAGCCCTTATTTAGAAAAAAAAACAAAAAAACACAACAAATAAATATAATATTTTTCCTGAAATACCAAGTGCATAGTTGCTGATATTGTTTGAATGTGGAAAATGTTGTCCCCACGGAAGTCTCAGTCCTTCTGTTTGCATAGCAAAATAATATGGAGAAGATCTGGAGGGAGCTAACAGCAAAGAATAGGATGTGTTGGTGTGTGTGTTTTAGGACCTTTTCTGCAATGGGGGATAAAGGGCAGAAGATTGAATGTGTATTGTCAGATTAATACCAGTGAAATAATGAAATGTAAAGCTCATACTGTTTTCTTGTTTTGTTTTTGGCAGATGATAGCGAAGGGGAAGGTAATGATGGTGGAGATGATTTTGGTGTTGGAGAATTCAGTCCAGCTGGCAGCAGTGATGACTACGATGACGATGATGATGCGGGAGAGTTAGATAACTTATTGTTTCAACTTGTAAGATGATCTTGCAGAGAACAAGGGGATTCAACCAGAAGAAACCAGCAGTGTTCATTGAGTCTTTTTTTTTTTTTTGTTCTCTTGGAATGTACAGACTTGGAAGATATTTGATAACTTATATAAATTAACTAATATTTGTTAGCTTTTATAACTATTGATTGTTGCTCCCCGCTGAGGGCAAGAGCAAACTTCCTTCGTTGTCAGTAGATATCATGAGTGGAGAGAGCTTAGAATGTCCATCCTGCTTTGTGAATGTCAGTCAGTGGCGATGAATTTATCAGTCCGTTGCTTATGATGGTCTTCAGACAAAACCTGCTTGTTTCGTTTTCATATGTAAAATAAATCAGACTTGAAAGAAGTGTAAATTACAACTAATAATCCACAGAATTTAGATTGTTAAATCAGAAATTGTGTTATCAATATTTCATATGTGTAAATAGCATACATTATATAGTTTGTTACATTGTTAAAGGCATACATTATATAGTTTGTCACATGGTTAAATACTATACATCATATAGTTTGTTCCACATCATTTCCTGGGTTATATTTGTGTTTGTCTCTCTGTACCACGCAAATAGCTGAGGCTGCTGCTGTTTTCTGCATGAACCACTTGTTTATTCTTCAGAAGACATTGTATCTTGTAATAAAGTGATACTTTTCACACATAAATAGTTGAGGTAGTGAAATACATATATGAGAAACAATGTTCTGGTCGGCCGCAGTGAAGTAAACTGAACGACTAGGCCTCAGATTTTGCTTGACACGTAAAGGCAAAGATAGTCCTATAGTAAACACTGCTGTTGGGATGTGGAGTGTTAAGCCTTCACGTATTCTCAGCCTTGATATGAGGTGGGTAACCAGTTCTTTTCCTCAATTTTCCTTCTCAGAACATTGCCTGGCACCCATATTTATGAGGCTAGATGGAGCAGCACTGGTCAGGAAAAAAAAAATAATCAGCCTGTGCTGGGAATTTGAACCCTAACCGCTGTCGTGGCAAGCAAATGAACTAACTACTCTTTTTCATAATTAAGATAAGTGTTGCCAATTAGGAAGTTGATTGTTCAGCGTGCAATGAGTTTGTGAGCTTTGCCAGGTTGGAAGTCGGTGTTTAGCATCTGCTGAGTTCTCTTGTACTAAATGAGTTTCCATTCATGTGACTTAACATATATTTAACTGTAAATATTATGAGATTTTTAAAATGCGTTAAATAATTGTGTCAGTAAATTGAACTTTATATTTGTACTTGTCAGTTATTTAATATTCTTTCCTTTGTTCTAATGACACTTAACTTCAGCTTGAAATTAATCTATCAGGGGCATTAAATGTTCTCAAATCATGTATATCAAAAGTTGCAGTGGTTAGAGAAAACTTATTATTTGGTGGCGTATGACTATATGTATAAAGTGGTTACTAAATGCTATTTTAATGCATTTGATTATTGGTCTTTTGTTTGTTTGTTTCAAGGTGTCTTCCTGAATGTACATACAATGTTGTAATTAATTATTTGTGTCTTCAGGCTAGTTAAACGCATTTCTGGTATCTGGTACATTGTAAGTTAATTTAGAACTGCACATACGTATGTTCTCAGTTACAAGAGATTTTGCAGCAAAGCCCAGTAGGCAAGTTAACCACAATGAAAAAGGCATGAATGTTTTACTTTTAAAAATGCCGCTGTTCTTTTCTGCATATTAAAAATATCTAGCCAGAATTGTTTAGTATGTTCAGACCAAACACAATAAATATAGCAACACACTGTGCATTGTGTGACAATAGCTGACCACCTGGACAACGACACAAGATGTGTGGCTTGAAATAGACATTTGTTACATTTATCCAGCCCTGAGCTTTGATCTTGTTTCGTTAACTTAGGGACATTTGTTCCGGTAGGATCCATCAGTATAGATACAACTGCCTGCCACTAGAAGTGCTCTTGTTTTGAATCGTCCCTTAGTTGGTGTTGTATTTGTATTTGAATCTATGTTTGGAGTCATTGATATCATCATTGTTTTCTTTAAGGCTACTAATGTACTATGAATATGTAGGTCATTTTTATGACAATTTTAAATTTTACATGCCTGTCTTTGTTTGACTTTCAGTTTTTGAAATTAAATAATTTCCATCTAATGGTTGATATTGTTCTGTACGAATGACGTGATTCAATGTTTTACTCATTCCATGTTTGCCTCATTATTCCAGTAAATGTGAGTTTCGTAGTAGTTAGCCATATGCAGCATGATGTTCTGATCATCAGAAGAGACTCCTGTATGTGAATGTTTTGGGTTTCATGTTTTCTTGGAGATGGATCAGCAGAAAAACTCAGTAGAAAATGATGGGGAGGAATTCTGAAGCTTACATAATGTAGCAAAGAAAACAAAGGCAGTGGCAACTGGTAATTCTTAAGTAACCAGAGCAGAGATCCAGGCCTTGAAATCTGCAGAGGAAATGCTGTTGATGGGGAAAGATAAAACACAAAATTCTTCACGAATGCGAAGTCAGTTGCCCTAATACTGAAGAGCAAAAATGGGTCATAGCTTGCAGACCTAAGAGCAACACTCCATGGACACTGTCAGAAATCCAAAAGGATTGTAATGCAGTGGATCCCATCCCAAGACATACCTGGATATTAATATGCTAAGAAAAGAGCAAAGAATGGTGGAAAATCACCTCAGGCGTAACCTGTGATGAGGACAAGATGTTTATAAAAAAAACACTAAGAAGCCAAGTGGGAGTCGGAACATCCAGGCCACCAGAACGATGATTACCAACTTGACCAAAGTGAACAAGTAGCACTTTTTCAACTTTAGTTAGAACAGAACACATTCAAATACCACTTGTTAAATAAACTAAATATAACACACTGGTGACTGTAAGCGTGGAATTCATCCAGTGATGGCAAAACATTTGCTACACATCAAAAAAAGAAAACACTAACCTCAGTTCGTGGCGACTGCACTATCCAGGTGGCCTTAATTCCTCGCGCTCAAGACCTCCCTGTCCTACACCGCAAGGTATTATAGGCAGTAGATGACTGTTGAACAAATGCAGAACAGACAAAATTACGGTGGCCTATACCCACTCCTTTTGAGAGCAATCTCTGTGGAGATGTCAACAACATCGAGCAGACTGTTGCCGTCTTAGGTGGGTCTGTACGCAGCTGATTTATGTGATTTTGTGCTCATCATATTGTTCCATGTCAGCTTGTGCATTACCTGGATTGTTTAAAATACAGAGCAGGTCTGGCTGTTGTGTTGACTACTTTGTACCCATTGTCATGTTTGCCTATTGCAGTGTAAAAATATGTCCGGTTGTGACATTTGTTTCAGCATGTAAACAGATTTATTCCATTATTTCATTGTTGCTAGAGGTGCTTTTCTTGTCTGTATAGTTTGATTATTGATATAAAGGCAACAATCTAGTTGCTTTTTACTTCCTCCACACTCTCACTCCTATAACTTCTTGTATAGTAGGTTGTGTCAGAGCCAGGAAGTAGCTGGCTGGGCCTTCCATTTGATGGTAGCAGACTGAATTGAAATTAATGAGGCCTTTTATTTTTCCTATACCATGCTACCGTTACCCTATTTAACTCCAGAAGGGAAGTTATATTAGGGTCCATTGCCTGACTCAAATTAATAATCCTGTCATGGAGTCAGGAACAATGCGGATATTTATTTAAATTTAAAAAAAAAGATTTTGTTTAATGGCTCGCGGTTCCCCAGGGGCCAGAGCCCCCCCAATTATTTCCCTTCCATTGCAAACCACTCTTCTACCACAGTGTAGAGAAAAGTAAAACCTTAAGCAGATCTGTCAGGCTTTAAAAACAAATTTTGTTTTACATTGGAGATGGGTTGTTGTAGTTGGGTCAAGGATCACTTTAATTGCACTGGGGTATATCCATGAGTGGTCCAGTGCAATTAAAGTGATCCTTAACCTAGGATCCTTGACACTTTTTTTTTTCCTTTTTGAGGTATCTCCACGAGTGGTCCAATCTCCTACCATAGATCACAAGAAGAAATCTTTGGCCCTACACACGCAATCTGTGGCACCGGCAAGGATCTAAATGTGTGTTTACCAAACCACACATGATGTAAATATTGTTTTGTGGGCAGGTTTTCTCATTTAGTTGTTGAAGTTTAGCCTGATGGGACAAAACTTTTTGATTTCTAATTGCAGAGGGATACTTCCTTTATAGAAGGAAGCACACTTGGGTCCTGCAGGAGAAAGACACCCAGTCTTGGCCAGGGTGAATCTCCCCCCCAGAGAGTAGAAGGAAGATAAAGGGCTGAAATATTCCAGAAAGGACCACTTCTGACTATCAGAAGCCTCCTGCCATGCTTGCTCCATGGTGGAGTTTTTAATCACATCACCGGGTCGTAGTCTTTTTTAAAGAATGTTTGCAAAGTATTTTTCCAGTATGACTTAAAAGAGAATTTCCTTTATACTGTGTAGTCTCTTTTACTGCCTTTGTTTTTTTTTCTCCCAAATGTTGATGTTTATGGCATTTCCTTAGTCTTGTGGTGTCTGTTATTCTGCCCAAAAATGGTTAAATAGTCTATGTAGCCATGCTGTTCCCACTTCTCTTGCTGCTTTAATTAGTTCACTTGGTATTTCATCTTTTCCCAATGGTTTATTCATCATCTCATCTCATCATGTTCCTCTTGTACCTTGCGGTGTCGAGGTGAAGTATAAACTTCGTGAGAGTGCCCGGTTATGGGCTTCGTATATCGACATTCCCATGGATTCTGTTATTCCCTCCGTCCAACGTTTACGTGGTCGGCCTCTTCCTCTGTTTCCATCTGGTCTGTTCATCATTGCTTGTTGTGGCATGCTGTTGACTGGTAGCCTACTTGCATGGCCAAACCATTTGACTTGCTGCTTTCTAATAAAATCTAGAGCAGCTTTAATCCCCACTTTAGTCCTGATTTCTTCATTTCTGATCTTATCTCTTCTTGATACGTTAGTATTCTTCTCAGGAACCTCATTTCTGTTGTTGTGATTTTTCTTTTCTCTTTTTCTGTCATTGTCCAGGTTTGGCATTGGTAGCACAGAGTTGGTAGGAAGATTGTGTTGTAAAGTGCTTTCTTAGTAGTTATTGATACATGTTTGTTCTTTAGTATTGGTGCCATTTGTCCAATGAGTTGATTTGCCTTATTGCACCTATTTTCGATCTCGTCTTCTGATCTGCCATTTGATGATATTATACTTCCTAGGTACTTGAAGCTCTTTACTTGTTTCAAGGGATGTTCGTTTAGGTGAATTGTTGCTGTTTGTTCTTCTTTAGTTATAGTCATTACCTCTGTTTTGCTTGTGCTAATTTTCATGTTATGTTCCCTACACATTTCGTTTAGACTATTCATGTGGTCTTGTAATTCAGCTTCTGATTTTGCTATTAGTGCTTGGTCGTCCGCAAACAGGAGTTCTCTAATGGTTAGATTTGCAGATGGTTCTTCTTCTGTGTTCTCGTCATGCGGTATTCTTGCTGTCTCTGCTTGGCTGGTTTCTTTACATATGTTGTCTATATATGTTATGAACAAGAGAGGGGACAGGACACAACCTTGTCGTACTCCAGATCTTATGGTGAAGGGTTCTGAGTGTTCTCCAGTTGCTCTCACTATGCATTCACTGTTGTTGTATAAACTTCTACATAGGTTTGTTAGATGTGTACTCACTCCATATTGTTTAAGGATTTCCCACAGCTTGTTTCTATCTACCCTATCAAATGCCTTTTCTTGGTCGACAAAGGCTAAGTAGAGTGTTTCATTGATTTTTCTATAAGTTGTCTAAGAGCAAAAATGGCGTCTGTGCATCCTTTGTTTTTCCTAAATCCAAGCTGCGTTTCGCTTAGCTGGGGTTCTAAAGTAGTTCGTAATCTTTTTTTTTTGAATGGTTTATTCAATGGGGCTAATCTGATTTCTTCTTTCAGTGTCCTGTTCTGGTTCTTCAATGGCATCCATGTTGGTTTCTCAAATTTATAAAGTGTCAAATGGAATGTTGTTGAGTTGTTCAAAGTACTGCCTTCATCTATTTTTAGGATTTGTTCTTGTTCACTTATGGGCTTTCCTTTTTCGCTGGTAATTATTTCAATTAGATCAAAGGGTTCTGTTCTGGTTCTTATTGTACTAATCTTTTTATAGAAGTTTCTACTTGCCTCTTTATGGTTTTTATTTAGGGTTACTCCTTATTCCTCCCAATTCTTTTGTTTTTCTCTTTTTATTATTCTATGTGTGCCTTCTTGCTATTCTACATTCGATATAATCATGATCCTGTTTGCTTTTCACCCACTTTATATATATATATATATATATATATATATATATATATATATATATATATATATATAAGGGGAAGACCGAGAAGTAATACCTGGATGCCTTGGCCACGTGGCATGGTTGAGACAGGAACACAGAGCTGATCCACGACTCTGGTGGTCGAGTGAGATGGCAGATCATGACCGCCCACGCTTTCTGGCATGGCACATGATTGATCATGCACATCTTTGGAAAACTCCTCACACTCTTTCTCATTTTTGTTTGTATTGCGTGGTGTGTATATTTGTACATATGTAATAATTGCCTATTCATTTTTTTTATTACTGTATGATACTTTCTGATATGTAGTTTATTTCTAATATTCTTCTTGTAAATAGTGGCTCAATAACCATTCCCACATCATATATTGCCATTTCTTGTTGTTCCACTCCAGCGTGGATAAAATTATAACTGAGTTGGATCTCATGCATCTTTTCCCTTTTATTCTGGTGTCCACTATTCCCATTAGTCTGATTTTCCTCTTTTCCATCGTTTCTGTAAGTTCTTCTTTATGTTTAATATGCAGATGTTCAATATGCCTATTTTTGTAATCAATAATCTGTCTCGTCCACTGCCAGGTTTGTTTCCATTCATGTTCAATAGTTTGCCATTGCTTTCTGAACGACCAGCACTCATACCATTTTATTAACCAGTACAAGACAATCTGCTTCCAAATCGCCTGCAGCTGTGTTTCAGACTGGTATATGGGATTGAGAACCGTGCTCGTAACCCCTTTGCCACATGACAGATAAGCTCACTAACCACTAGGACGATCTCATCTCACCCTGTTCCTCTTGTACCTTGCGGTGTCGAGGTGAAGTATAAACAGCGGGAGAGTGCCCACTTATGGGCTTCATGTATTGAGATTCCAATGGACTGTTATTCCCTGCGTCCATCGTTTATGTGGTCGGCCTCTTCCTCTGCTTCCATCTGGTCCGTACATTGTTGCTTGTTGTGGTATACTGTTAGTTGGTAACCTACTTGCATGGCCAAACAATTTTACTTGCTGCCTTCTAATAAAATCTCGCACAGCTATAACCCCCACTTTAGTCCTGATTTCTTCATTTCTGATCTGTCTTCTTGATACATAGAGTATTCTTCTCAGGAATCTCATTGCTGCTGTTGTGATTTTTCTTTTCTCTTTTTCTGTCATTGTCCAGGTTTGGCATTGATAACACAGGTGATGATAATCATGCATAAAGACAGCTGAGTCACCAAGTTGCACACAAACCTAAGCCTCAAAATGTGATGTTCTTATCTAATATGTCCCATAACTACAGCATGTTCCTGCTACATGATTGTTTTGTTTAAAGAACTTATTTCCCTTTGCTATCGTGAATCAAACCAAGTACAGGGTGTATTTTTAATGACTGCAGTGTTTGAAAATATTGCCGGTCCAAGTTTTGTATTCACAATCGGTAAAGTTCATGCAACATAATAGGTAAATACAAAACTTGGACCGGCAATATTTTCAAACACTGCACTGTCATTTACTGCCAATATAGTACCTTGTGGTGTATGGCAGAGGGGTCTTTGAGCCTGAGGAATAAAGGCCGCCTGGCTAGTGCAGTCGCCACGAACTGTGCAGGTTAGGATTTTCTTTTTTCCCCCGACAGAAAAAAATCCCACACCTTACCGAGGGATCGAACCCGGGCCTCCCGAATGAGAGTCCGGCGTTCTAGCCTCTCCTCCAAACACTGCACAATCATTAAAAATATCTCAAACCACATCACTCCTGAACTTATCCAGCCTGAAAAAATGTCATCTGGCAAACATTGATCATGTTGTCCTATAGCAGATACTGCCATTAGGCTGTAAAGTGTTCGGTCTTCACATATTCTAGGCCACGACCTGTGAGGTGGGTTGAACAGATCGCTTTGTTGATTTTCTTGCCAAAAAATTATTAAAAGTGTCTGGTAGCAATTTGTATGAGTCCTGTTCTACCCCCAGATCTGTACTAGTCGGAAAAGTAACCCTGCTTCTGCTGGGGATTGAACCCAAACCAGTCTTGGCAGGGAAGTGCACTAACCACCAATTTCTTTCTTTTCGATTTGATTTTGCCATTACCCCTATCCCGTTCAACCTCAAAGAGAAGTTATAATGGGGTCCATCCTTGGCTCAGATTAATAATAGTCTTGTGACTGAGTCAGCCGCTAATAGCAGCTGCCCAGTTTTACCCTCTCAAGCTTATTAATTCAAAACAGTGACAATCTACACAAAGATTGCCTAGTTGACCACAAACTGCCAAACACATTTCTTTTGTAACTCGATATGGAGGGTTTGTATAATTTATCTGCCTTGATTTGTTTACAGTTTTAGATGTGCCTGTCAAATAAACAGGACATATTATTGATAGAATCTAGAGAATGTTTACATTACAATATGCATCATCAAAATTAATTATGATATTATTCATTATGAAAAGGCATTTCATATTATATATGATCACAATTCACTTTGATTATGCACGATTGTTCATCACTTTTGCGGAATGTGAGACACGCCACAAGCCAAATTTAGATGTCTTTGAAAGTGCTAAAGCAAAATACCATTTGTATTTGTGACAAGTAAATAGCTCAAAGACCTTAGCAAGCAAGTATCAGCAGTTAAGAATGGAACAAACAGCAGCAGTAAGCAGTCATTAAACATGGAATAAATAGCAGCAATTAAGTACAGAACAAGAAGCTGTAATTAAAGATGAAATCGTGAGCAGCAATTAAGTATGGAACAAATATCTGTAATTAAAGATGGAATAAATAGCTGCAATTAACTATGGAACAAAAAGCTGTAAATACAGATGGAATAAATAGCAGCAATTAAGTATGGAACAAACAGATGGAATAAATAGCAGTAATTAAGTATGGAACAAACAGATGGAATAAATAGCAGTAATTAAGTATGGAACAAACAGATGGAATAAATAGCAGTAATTAAGTATGGAACAAACAGATGGAATAAATAGCAGTAATTAAGTATGGAACAAACAGATGGAATAAATAGCAGCAATTAAGTATGGAACAAACAGATGGAATAAATAGCTGCAATTAAGTATGGAACAAACAGATGGAATAAATAGCAGCAATTAAGTATGGAACAAACAGATGGAATAAATAGCTGCAATTAAGTATGGAACAAACAGATGGAATAAATAGCAGCAATTAAGTATGGAACAAACAGATGGAATAAATAGCTGCAATTAAGTATGGAACAAACAGATGGAATAAATAGCAGCAATTAAGTATGGAACAAACAGATGGAATAAATAGCTGCAATTAAGTATGGAACAAACAGATGGAATAAATAGCAGTAATTAAGTATGGAACAAACAGATGGAATAAATAGCAGTAATTAAGTATGGAACAAACAGATGGAATAAATAGCAGTAATTAAGTATGGAACAAACAGATGGAATAAATAGCAGCAATTAAGTATGGAACAAACAGATGGAATAAATAGCAGCAATTAAGTATGGAACAAACAGATGGAATAAATAGCTGCAATTAAGTATGGAACAAACAGATGGAATAAATAGCAGCAATTAAGTATGGAACAAACAGATGGAATAAATAGCAGTAATTAAGTATGGAACAAACAGATGGAATAAATAGCAGTAATTAAGTATGGAACAAACAGATGGAATAAATAGCAGTAATTAAGTATGGAACAAACAGATGGAATAAATAGCAGCAATTAAGTATGGAACAAACAGATGGAATAAATAGCAGTAATTAAGTATGGAACAATCAGATGGAATAAATAGCAGCAATTAAGTATGGAACAAACAACTGTAGTTAAAGATTGAATGAACTGTAGAAATTAAGAATTAAGGTGGAAACAGTAGCAATTAAATATGGGGCACACAGCAATAATTAAAAAATGGAGAAAACAGCAGTAATTACATATGGAGAAAACAGCAGCAATTAAATATCGAGAAAACAGCAACATATAAAGATGGGACAAATGAAGAAAGCGCAAGCGCAATTAAAGTTGAAGCAAACAGCAGTAATTAAAGATACTAGTAATTGTTATACCATGTATATTATGTATGCTACTACTGGCCTTCTGAAGAACTGCCAGAAATATGAAATAAACTGAGTGATCATTCACTGCTTGTAAATTATTCATTTTTTAAAATCAGTGTGGTTGATTTACTGTACTTGAAGAGATTAGAACAAGAATCACTATGACAAAGGTAGTCTTGCAAGATTGAAAACATACTGACCAATAAAAAGTTGTCAGTTGCAACGAGAAAAAGAGTGTTGAAATACTACATAGAAACTGCTTTTTTATGGATGTGAAACATGGATAATTGGCAGACAAGCTGAAAAACATCTACTGGAAATATTTCTGGGGAAAATGCAAATGGACAGGCAGAAAAACCAATGAGCAAGTCCTACAAGAAACAAATGAAAATCATAAACTGATTAGAGAAATTGGACGTCACCAGTCAAGATGTTTGGGGGAATATTATGAGAAGAAATAAACTGGAGAACTAATGTTAGTCAATGGAAAGAAAGCAGGCAGCAGTCAACATGAGCTTGTTGACATCCCCATAGATACTGATGCTGGAGGGGGTGTAGGTAAAAAAGTATTCTCTGACTGAGCTACCATATGACAGTAGACAGTACTACCTGCTTTCTGTTAGCGCCGAATGTTGGGTGACTCTCACCAAACCCAACACCCCACATTGTGCCAACGGCTTTGGGCGGAGGAGCGCAATTGGAAGGGCACAAGCATTATCTTGGTGCGAGGAAATGCAACCTAAAGACTAAATGTCATGGCAGGGCAGAGAAGGCCCTAAGCCTTGGCCGGCAACTGGTCTATGATTGAAGCTCCGACAGACTGGCAGCAAGAGCATTGCTTTGCTGATTCGGCAACTTATGAAGCTTGTCTTGTTGCAGAAGTATGGTGTTACCTTTCCTCTGGAGTAAACTAGGCAGGCCAAGAGAGGGATCATGCTGCATAGGCAACACATGTTCTCTACAATTCAGCCCTTGAATTCAATTTGTGCTATGGAGAAATTATTGTGCCTTATTTTTAAAGCACAATGTGACAAACTATCGACTGTCAAGAGGGCAAGGTGCAGTATATGATTACAGAGGTATGGCTCCCTCTCTTTGTCCTGTCACTGTCTCTTGTTGCATGTAGCAACATAAACTGACAGCCACAGCACAGTGATAGAAACACTTCACCCCACCCCAAGTGACATGCTTCTTTCTCAAACATCAAGTTAGCACTACAACCTGCTAGTCTGGGTGAGGGTATCTGTAGAAGGGCGAAGCCATTTGCCTTGCACTCTGACGATTGTGTATTTTTGGACTGCATCCTTTAGACCCCCCAGGGCAGTGGTTCTCAACCTTTTTTGGCCCCCCCCCCTTCACAATATTTTGAGAATGTCATTCCTCCCCTTTCGTATTTTCTCCCTATAAATTACCCCCTCCCTGCCCCTACATAGTATACGTAAAAATTGAAGCTAACTTTAATAACACATACTAGAACAAGTTTAGATGTCTACACAGAGTGATTTGTGGGTCTACTTACGTTATAAGATGATTATCAGAAGGGCGAGGAGTACAGAACCGTAAAGTATGGAGGGAAAAACAATATCAAGTAATCGGTTCTTGTATTAACGCGATCTTGAAATAATCTTCATTCCCCCTGGAAACCCTAAAATTTCCCCCTAGGAGGGAATTCCCCATCGCTTGAGAACCACTGCCCTTGAGGGTCATCACTGGAGCTACAAAGTTCATGCATGGTTCACTGCTCTTTGGTAGGTGGCTGAGATACAGAGCTAAATGTGGTGAAATCTGGTGCAATTAAGTTGACCCTCCCTTTAACCTTTCATGAAGCATTATTTCATTCATGTTTTTCTATCCGTCCATGGGATTCTTTACATTTTCCTCAGAAACCACATTTCCAGTGCCTGTAGAAGTTACATAGCTTGTCTGCTTACTGTCCATGTTTCACATGCATACAGTTGTATAGCTTCAATATAGCAGTTTCACACTGCAACTGACAGTTTTCTTTTTCTTGAGTTTTTCATCTTGCAAAAGGCCACTTTTTTGACATGGAGATTCTTTGCTCTAATCTCTACAAGGCATCTTCCATCAGATGTTATGACTGTTTCGAGATAATTGTTTGGACGGAATATGTATCCATGCCGACAGGTGTGGGTGATCATGCTGCTCCACATCCTGTGATATTCAACAGCAGGTATCAGTTCATGATACACGACTTGCTGTCCTCTCTTTCCAGATAAGATGGTCCAGTTTTTCTCTTATAATGTGGCCTGCTTGTGCTCTCTCTCTCTCTCGGGCTCTTCCTCCTCCTTTTCCAGATAAGATGGTTTCTCTTATAATGTGGTCTGCTTGTGCTATCTTTCTCTATCTGTCCCTCCCTACTTCCCTTTCTCTCTGTCTGTAGTGTTTGTTTTTTTTCTGCTTCAATTAAAAAAAAAATTAAGTTGCATGTCCTTCACAGGACGTAGCAGTCAACCCCAGCATTTTCGCTGTTCGTGATTCCTGGGCAAATTTTACGTTCAGTAGTTTGCCATCGCTTTCTGAACGACCGGCTCCTATACCTTTTTCAAAAAAAAACCCAGCACCGCTGAGTTTTGAACCCGGGTATACGGGCTCACAAACCGCGTTCGCAAGCCCTTACATACACAATTATAAAAAGAACACAACCCCAGGATTCTCTGATACTAAATGGCAGTAAACATGAGTTTAATTTGTACTTCAATACAAAGCAATAAACATATTCCCCTAAAATAACCTTACCAACAAGAATCACTTCTCAAGCTGAACAAGGTAACCACAGTCTTTCAACACAAAGATTTATTTCTAAATTACCTTTCACCATGATCAAATACCCTGCAAAATGACTTAGTTGTTCAGGTCTCCCCCTAGATCTTGGTGTTCTGGATCAGTTCCAGTGATGATGTCGCTCCATGCCATCAGTCTACCCCTGATCTTTCCGGTCACAGTGTTGTCCACAGCCTCTCTTCTCATTGTATGACAAAAGAACACCAACTGTCTTATAGTTGTAAGTACTCGTTATATTCTACTTTCATTAGCCTCTTCCAGGAAACTGTTAAGTTACTCTGGGATTAAATAAAACTATTATTTATCATTTTAGGCATAATTGCAAAATCCTCCAAAGCATACAACAGAGGCAATCATGGTTTAGTGACTGTAATACAACAAAGTCATGGTTTGTTTCTACACCCCCCCCCCCCCCCCCCCCCCCCCCCCCCCCCCCCGCCCCGCATATCCTTTACAGTACATTGCAGTCAACACCAGCATTTTCCAGCTGCTGTTGATGTCTTGGCAAGTTTTTACGTTAGTAGTTTGCCATTGCTTTCTGAGCGACTGGCTCACATACCTCCGTAAGTACCTCCAACGTGATGCGATCTGCTGCAGAATCCCGCGCAGCTGTGTTTTGTACAAGGGTATACAGGATTAAGAACAACGTCCTTAATTCCCACGCCAGGCCAAGACTGGCTGTTTCTACATACAATGTTAAAATAAAATTGTTTATAAGCCTGAGAGATCTGCTGACGGTTGTACTTTTCTCTACACTGTGTGGTAGAAGAGTGGATGGCAATGGAAGGGAAATAAGTTCTATGAAATGGCATAAAGTTCCTCAATGAAAGAGAAGTTCCTCAATGAAAGGGAAGTTCCTTAATGAAAGGGAAATGCATTCCTCAATGAAAGGGTGATAAATTCCTCAATGAAAGGGAAATAAATTCCTCATTGAAAGGGAAGTATGTTCTTCAATGAAAGGGAAATAATCTGTAGTTTATTGAGCAAATGGTATTTCAGCTTGTGATACCTTATGCATAGTCTAAAGATTGCTACTTGTTCATTTCAATCAAGTTGCTAATATGCATCATCTTACTCGAGGCCTGGATGCTCTGATTCTCACCGATTGCTTCTTATAAAACTGTAGAGTATGAGAAATGCCATCAAGATCTCAGCTTGATGATGGGACACTTCCAACTGCACCTTCTAAAGGCAGAGAACAGGCAGCACACAAGACAGTGACACACACAGCTCAAGGGGAGTGGTTATCACATGAGAACATCTGGATACAAGGCGAGAGGATGATCCAGAAAGAGTTGGTTAGATGGGGTAAAAGAGACATCTAAGAAATCAAGTATAACGGTACCAGCAACAAGACAAGCAAAACACGGAACACTACATCTGCCTCCTCTCTGTGATGCTCCAGCAACAAGACAAGCAAAACACGGAACACTACATCCACCTCCTCTCTGTGATGCTCCAGCAACAAGACAAGCAAAACATGGAACACTACATCCGCCTCCTCTCTGTGATGCTCCAGCAACAAGACAAGCAAAACATGGAACACTACATCCGCCTCCTCTCTGTGATGCTCCAGCAACAAGACAAGCAAAACATGGAACACTACATCCACCTCCTCTCTGTGATGCTCCAGCAACAAGACAAGCAAAACATGGAACACTACATCCACCTCCTCTCTGTGATGCTCCAGCAACAAGACAAGCAAAACATGGAACACTACATCCGCCTCCTCTCTGTGATGCTCCAGCAACAAGACAAGCAAAACATGGAACACTACATCTGCCTCCTCTCTGTGATGCTCCAGCAACAAGACAAGCAAAACATGGAACACTACATCCGCCTCCTCTCTGTGATGCTCCAGCAACAAGACAAGCAAAACATGGAACACTACATCCACCTCCTCTCTGTGATGCTCCAGCAACAAGACAAGCAAAACATGGAACACTACATCCACCTCCTCTCTGTGATGCTCCAGCAACAAGACAAGCAAAACATGGAACACTACATCTGCCTCCTCTCTGTGATGCTCCAGCAACAAGACAAGCAAAACATGGAACACTACATCCGCCTCCTCTCTGTGATGCTCCAGCAACAAGACAAGCAAAACATCATCATGGAACACTACATCCACCTCCTCTCTGTGATGCTCCACAGCAACAGCAGTAGGACAAAAGAAGAGAAGATCTACCTGAATAAGTGGACAACTATACATCTGAGCAGAGCACTCTACATCTGAGCAGATAACCCTACATCTGAGCAGAGCACTCACTTGTCCTGAAAGCCGAAATTACCTACAAAAACAGAGGTCAGAACTATGCAGATGTAGAAATCAAGGAAGACAATTTCCAAAGAAAAGTTCATGAGCAGGCCATAAATCTGGAACTGAGGAACTAGCCAGATTGCAGGAATCAAGAGGTGAATAAAATACACTGGCACTGAATGGGACATACACTGAGAACAATTAATAATAGGATAACTTTAGCTCTTTCTATGGAACTCACATGGCAAATGAAATAAGAGTGAGACTAAACGAATGGAGAAGAGAATTAGAAACAGAGATGAGCAACATCAGGAGGAGATGAAGAGAGATGTAGGACGGTTGGCCGTGTGTTGGATGAAGGCCAGTGCTTCAAATGGGAGACAAAGGGCAGGAGAAAACAAATCTGGAGTGGAGGAGTGACACTGAGAAACTTCACACCAACCTTCAGTGTGGCTAACCTAACATAACTGGTGTGAAGTAACCATTCGCTTTTTGTTGGATAAATGAAACACAGATGTTCGATGTTTTTCTATATAGTAGTTTTTGTTTTATGGCCAGTGAAATACCGAAATATCAGTGGTAGACGAGACAGAAATAAATTATACTTTACAGTCTAAAACGATGGCACAGAGGAATCTCAAAAGAATTGATCAAGAACACCAAGGACTGAGATCTAAGGAGAGACATGAAAGCCCATGTCTCCTGGCAAGGCATGTGATGATGTTGATGAAAGATCCAAATATTTTAATATTTCCATTAATGTAGCTGAAAGCTATTGTTGCATCTTTGATGTTACGTACTATTTCTAGTCAGATCTGACACACTTTGTTGAAATAAACATCTACAAAAGGGAAACCTAGAATCACTTCTCTGTGACAGCTGTACAACAGTGGCATGGCTGATCCTTTCTCTTCAAATTATGAACACGATTTACAGCAGAGAGTGTGAACCCTCAGTACATCAGCTTAAGGGTCTACCAAAGATAAGCTGTGCCACTGTCAGTGGTATAATGGAACAGGTCATGAGTCATGTAACAGATGTTGCCACTGTCAGTGGTATAATGGAACAGGTCATGAGTCATGTAACAGATGTTGCCACTGTCAGTGGTATAATGGAACAGGTATGAGTCATGTAACAGATGTTGCCACTGTCAGTGGTATACTGGAACAGGTCATGAGTCATATGAAAGATGTTGCCACTGTCAGTGGTATACTGGAACAGGTCATGAGTCATATGACAGATGTTGCCACTGTCAGTGGTATACTGGAACAGGTCATGAGTCATATAGAGGATGTTGCCACTGTCAGTGGAATACTAGAACAGGTCATGAGTCATATAACAGATGTTGCCACTGTCAGTGGTATACTGGAACAGGTAGTGAGTCATACAGAGGATGTTGCCACTGTCAGTGGTTTACTGGAATAGGCAATGAGTCATATAGCAGATGTTGCCACTGTCAGTGGTTTACTGGAATAGGCAATGAGTCATATAGCAGATGTTGCCACTAGAGAATGAAGATTTTGGCCTTCTCATATTCTAGGCCATGACATGAGGTTGGGTAGCTGGTTCCCTTCCACATTTGTTTCAAATTATGTGTATATGAGAGAGAGAGAGAGAGAGAGAGAGAGAGAGAGAGAGAGAGAGAGAGAGAGAGAGAGAGAGAGAGAGAGAGAGAGAGAGAGAGCAAAACTTAAAATACTAAACACAATATCTACAGACAAAACTACATGTCAACCAAACATCATAATCAACAATGAAGAACTTGAAAATGTCACAAACTGAATAACTGTCCTCCAAAATCAACAAGAATACACTATTAGGGACTGTTGAAAATGAAATCAAACGGACACTGCCCTTAGCAGTGCAGAAGTTAAGCTGTATTATGAGCCTTGAACACAAGTGAAGTCACATTTGTGAAAACATTTATCTGTCCAGTGGCAATACATAAATTTAAGTCAAGAATATACTGATATACTGAATACTCTAAGAGACGTAAGTCGTTTTCGAGAACCAAGAGATGACTGTGAATCTACAACCATGGCCAGACTGTGAGAACAGCAAGTTAAAAGAGGTGTGGCCAAACAAGAACACTGTGCGGGAAGCCAAAGAAGATTAATAAACCAACACAGAAATGGTGTCATTAGTCGCTACACACTGCGGGATTTACTGAGGAGGGGATCCGAGCACTTATGGATGAATGTTTTGATGTGCAATTAGGATGATCTGTTGACTAACTAACTAACTAAAGAAAATCAGGGCTTTCGTAACAGTAAAATTCTTAGAATACCATGGACCATACAGAAGAAAAATACTGACAGTCTAAAAGATCTGAACATGGAAGAAAACTGGCCTATTAACAGCTGCATGCCTTGGAAACTGGAATACGAGGAAGCTTCAAATGAAAACCTTAAACGATTTTTGTTATGTTTGGTGAAAATATTCTGAAAAAGTAAAGAACAAATGTATCGTTTTTCAATGTAGCCACCACTGCGTTCAATGCAAGAGCTCCAGCGCAGATAAATCAACTCTGGGGTCACTACTCAGGGTGCCTGACCTAGTCGCGAACAGTCTGTCACCAAAGTCACACTGTTTTGAAACTTCTTACTCCACTCATACACTTGCTAGACTGACAGGCATGCACACAATACTTGACCTTCATTCGCCAATGTGTTTCTATAGGTCTCACCGCTTCACTTATTTTTTTTTTTTAAATGGATAACAGAATGCTCCTCTTTGGTGCATGTAAAAAGTGGATCGGCCATCTTTAAACTGTCCTTATGATGTCACTGTGTTCATCTGCATTGTGATGTCATGTGCTGAACACTCAGACATCCTTAACAACAATATAGACAGGTTACAAGACTGGCATGGTTATTGTGATTTCTATCACACTTTTAAGGTTTTCATTTAAAGCCAGTCTAACATGTGGAAATGCGTAAGCAAACCATAGCCACAAGCATTAAACACTCCAGAGACCTTAACAGCTCAACCGGCTCTCATCCATGCTTGGGACCAGAAGTATAAATATATATATATATATATATATATATATATATATATATATATATATATATATATATGAAACCAAAACATTTGGGAAAACAGAGGTCAGCATGACGGAAAGCATAAGAGCATCCGCTCTTAAACATCCGGAGTGCTGATGCTGAGGTAGCGGGTTCAACCCCTACAACCGGTCAGTTGGACTAAAATGTTGACTTCTTGTCCTTGACCTGGGGATGTAAACTACAAGTTCCTCTGAAGTTGGAGTGGGTTCACCTAATGGTGAGGGACACTGGTAATAAGGAAAGCTAATCCATGCACACAAAAATCAGTTGAGTGCACTAGAAGTAGTAGCATGTGTATGGACTACACTTGAGTTCAAAACGAGTAAACACATCAAAACAAAAATGTTGGAAAAACAGTGGAAGATACACAGAAAAGAAAAAAAACAAGGCACAACTAAGAAATGGATGACAACTGTAACATGTTTATGTGAAACTTTATCAGGGACAAACAAATAACTATTTCAAAAATGATCAGGTCAAACAGTCTAGTCATATATTTTTTTTTAAAATGTGAATATGAAAAAAACAAAAACAATAATAGATAAATAAGAATGAAAACAAAACAATACACACGCACAAATGACGTCCATGAGAGTTTCTACAGAGCTGTCCATATCAGTTTCACTGCAGTTCACATGAACGCTGAAAATACGAACACAATACATCTCAAGTAAAAGGTAGAGGTCACCACTAAACAAACCCTGCTGCTGGGGCGCGAAGTTAGGCCTCCACACATTCCAGGCCACAAAATATGAGATAGAGTGGCCAGTTTACTTCCTCACATTGTTCTCATTTCCCACACAATTCCCAGAAAATTGTAAAACTTGCCTCATAACCATTTCTGTGAGGTCGACCCCAGAGCCTTAATGGTCAGAAGAAAAATAATCATGCCTGTGCCGAGAATTACACCCAGACCACGGCTGTGGCATGCAAGAGCACTAACCTCTATGCCTCTACAGCTTCTAAGATACGGACAATCAGCAAATAAGGTATTATTTTGTAATGTAATGCACTGTATAAAAACTGTCAGGAATAAACAGACTAGCTTAAGGCGCAGTTTCTTCTTCTTCTGTCCTTTATCCTCTTCTGGGGTATAGGTCCTCAAGAGATGCAGCTTCTGGGGGCATAGGTCCTCAAGAGATGCAGCTTCTGGGGCATAGGTCCTCAAGAGATGCAGCTTCTGGGGCATAGGTCCTCAAGAGATGCAAGAACTGGGGCATAGGTCCTCAAGAGATGCAGCTTCTGGGGCATAGGTCCTCAAGAGATGCAGCTTCTGGGGCATAGGTCCTCAAGAGATGCAGCTTCTGGGGCATAGGTCCTCAAGAGATGCAAGATCTGGGGCATAGGTCCTCAAGAGATGCAGCTTACTGGAGAATGAGTCAATTAATGGTAGTAGCCACTGTGCTGAAACTGACTTTCAGTGTGTGGTGGTCGTTGTTGCTGCTGCTGTTGTTGTTGGTGCTGCTGCTGTTGTTGTTGGTGCTGTTGTTGTTGTTGGTGCTGTTGTTGTTGGTGCTGCTGCTGTTGTTGCTGCTGCTGTTGTTGCTGCTGCTGTTGTTGGTGCTGTTGCCCCTGTGCCATTCTGGGCTGCATAATTCTTTGTGGCGGCCACTGGCCACCTGGTGGGAATATGTTGACCACTCCCTGACCTCCTGGTGGTGGCCCTGGTGTCGGCATAAGACCTGCACCACCCTGGGGTCTAACTGCCATCGGATGCATGCCTGGCATTCTGGGCACGCCCTGATGCAGATTACCTCCGATCCCGGGTCTAGGGTTGACAAGGTGGCCAGGGTTATTGGGGTGAATGTTTGGCGGGTTGAACGGAAGCCCCTGTGGGCTGTTTGATGCCGGCATGTGCGGGGGAGGCTGAACAACCATCTGAGGAAAGGTGGTGGGTGTAGAATAGGTGCCAGATGAAAGCACAGACTGGGTGTAAGCCATGGTTTGACTCGGCATGTTGGGTCGAGGTTGAGGATACGGCCCTCCGGGATGAGGCCCCATGGGTTGATTAATATGCGGTACTGGTCGGTACTGACCCTCGTCCTGTATAGGCACCGTTATCAGATTCACATTTGTGCGTGGCATGTTCTGCGGCTCATTATAATTATCAAGGTTTGGAGGTCCAGGCATGGATGTGTGAGAATGGGGGAAAGGTGGTTGGTGCAATGGGGATGCTACTGAGGGTGGCAGCTGCTGAGAGCTTATCTGCTGCATTGGTGGGAACTGTGCAGGCTGAGGGTAGGGTTGGTGAGTTTGGCTGGGCTGCATGTGTGGTCCAGGCATACCCATGGCTTGCTGCATTGGCGGCTGCTGACCCATGTCCATAGAATGAAACATGTCAGGGTTGGCTTGGACTGCAGAACCATAGGGAAGACCCATCCCCTGTGGCATGACACCGGGACCTGGAGACGGTTGCATTAAAGGTGAATTATGACCCATCACTGACTGGGCAACTGTGGCCATGGGACGTAGATCCCCCAGGCCAGGGATGAGCTGTGTAGCAGGACTCAACTGCTGTGAGTTCACTGGCAAGCCAGTTGTGGGCTGGAGGTGATTCATGTGGTGAGGGGGCATCGGAGGAACCAGGGGATTCTGAACTGGCAGCCCCTGCTGCTGTAGATGGGTCTGTACAGGAGAAGCATGGTGCATGTCCTGAGTTCCAATCTGCTTCTGAGCTGCCTGCTGGGCTGCTTGTTGCTTAGTAAGAGGCAGCTGGTTGGGGGCAGGCTGAGGCTGTGCACTGCCCAGTGAGGTTGTGGAGCTGGTACTACTTGGTTTTGATGTGTGTCTATGAGCAATATGCGCTTGCAAGTCCCTCTTAGACAGGTATGTTCTCCGGCAACCTTTAGTGCTGTGCTTGGGGGCACCATGTGTGCACACATAGACAGTGCCCAGGGCAGACTTCTCCACTTTCTGAACTTTGGCAGCGCACCTGTGATGGATGCGGCAATAAGTAACACCAAGAAATAGAAGTGTATACAAATCACAAGTTAATTACAACAGTCATGGACTGACAGACTAGTTAGCAGTAGCAAAGAAAATGAAACAGCACACTCTCCTCTTCATACATGTTTCTTCTTCTTCTACTTTCATATTCCTTTCTGATACATATAAATAATAAATATTCTATTATGGGAGTGTGTTCTCATTTAAAAAAATTGTGCCAGGGAAATAACCTATATGGCCCACTCTTTACAATTTCCTGCTGAAAGATTGTTAACCTGTGTAGTTTGCATAAGTACCTACAGGATTCAAGACCAGGGGATAAACTCCACTGCATCTGGTTTAACCCCATATGGTTCAGCTCTCTCTGCAGAATGGATAGCCACTTACCAGGAGCAACACACACAGCGCACACACTCATTAGCTGAAGCGATGACACCCTGGGCCTCTGGAAAAACCGCGCTTGTGATCAGAATGACAGTCTAAAAATGAAGCCACAACTTTCAGAGAGTGAGGCAGATGGCGTAACAATTTATTCAGGGAATGAGCGAACAAACTTTATTTTCACAGGGTTAATAATTGGGCATGCAGGCTTGTTTAATATTCTGCCCTTTTAGCTCTCTCTTTTATACATTACTTTATCCATATTTCACTTATGAGGCTAACTGAGAACAGCAGCAACAATATCAATATATGCATTATCAAGGCAAGGTAGTGTGCAATAATCATTACTAGATGACTCACTCATTTTAATTATTTGTGTGGCAATTGTTATTAGCTATGGAAGACATACTGTACCACCAATAGGAGACTAGCTGTTATACTTAGCTATGGGAGACATACTGTACCACCAATAGGAGACTTGCTGTTATACTTAGCTATGGGAGACACATCTATACCACCAATAGGAGACTAGCTGTTATACTTAGCTACGGGAGACATCTATACCACCAATAGGAGACTAGCTGTTATACTTAGCTATGGGAGACACATCTATACCACCAATAGGAGACTAGCTGTTATACTTAGCTATGGGAGACACATCTATACCACCAATAGGAGACTAGCTGTTATACTTAGCTATGGGAAACACATCTGTACCACCAATAGGAGACTAGCTGTTATACTTAGCTATGGGAGACATACTGTACCACCAAAAGGAGACTAGCTGTTATTCTTAGCTATAGGAGACACATCTGTACCACCAATAGGAGACTAGCTGTTATACTTAGCTATGGGAGACACATCTGTACCACCAATAGGAGACTAGCTGTTATACTTAGCTAAAGGAGACATACTATACCACCAATAGGAGACAAGCGGTTATAGTTAGCTATGGAAGACATACTGTACCACCAATAGGAGACTAGCTGTTATACTTAGCTATGGGAGACATACTGTACCACCAATAGGAGACTTGCTGTTATACTTAGCTATGGGAGACACATCTATACCACCAATAGGAGACTAGCTGTTATACTAAGCTACGGGAGACATCTATACCACCAATAGGAGACTAGCTGTTATACTTAGCTATGGGAGACACATCTATACCACCAATAGGAGACTAGCTGTTATACTTAGCTATGGGAGACACATCTATACCACCAATAGGAGACTATCTGTTATACTTAGCTATGGGAAACACATCTGTACCACCAATAGGAGACTAGCTGTTATACTTAGCTATGGGAGACATACTGTACCACCAAAAGGAGACTAGCTGTTATTCTTAGCTATAGGAGACACATCTGTACCACCAATAGGAGACTAGCTGTTATACTTAGCTATGGGAGACACATCTGTACCACCAATAGGAGACTAGCTGTTATACTTAGCTAAAGGAGACATACTATACCACCAATAGGAGACAAGCGGTTATAGTTAGCTATGGGAGACATACTGTACCACCAATAGGAGACTAGCTGTTATACTTAGCTATGGGAGACATACTGTACCACCAATAGGAGACTTGCTGTTATACTTAGCTATGGGAGACACATCTATACCACCAATAGGAGACTAGCTGTTATACTTAGCTATGGGAGACACATCTATACCACCAATAGGAGACTAGCTGTTATACTTAGCTATGGGAGACATACTGTACCACCAATAGGAGACTAGCTGTTATACTTAGCTATGGGAGACATACTGTATCGCCAACACGAGACTAGCTGTTATACTTAGCAATGGAAGACACATCTATACCACCAATAGGAGACTAGCTGTTATACTTAGCTATGGGAGACATTCTGCTGTTATGGCTGTTATACTAGGGAGACACCCACTGGACCTCCTATATTAGGGGGAAAGTATAACACCAAGTTAACATCAGAAAATATTATTTAACAGGATTTATACCTGGCTTGTTTAGTTGAGGTACACGCTGTCTGCACCGTCTGCAGACCCTCGGTTATATACAAATCAATGAAGATAATACAAATACATTTAAGGGTCACATACTGAAGGACCTTAGTGAACCAATCATGAATGGATGTAACAACAACACACTTACCTTGTGCATAATTTGTCGCACTTTCGTGCACAGTCAAAACAGAAGATATGTTTGCAAGGAAGCTGAAATTGAAATACAATCATGAATTTCAGACAGCAAGAATCAACAAATAAGAATGAAAATGTACACGGTTGTAAAATTTGTAGGGGCTCACATTAATCTTTTATATATTACCTTGATTATAACAAAAGGGCTGTAGCTAGCATGCTTTGACACTGGCCGCCTGATCACATGTCTGAATCTCTCTCCAAGCAACAATTTTAAAAATTGACCTGTGCTCCAAAGATTGACTCAATCATGTGTCTGAATCTCTCTCCAAGCAATGATTTAAAAAATTGACCTGTGCTCCAAAGATCGACTCAATCATGTGTCTGATCTCTCTCAAAGCAACGATTTAAAAAATTAACCTGTGCTCCAAAGATCGACTCAATCATGTGTCTGATCTCTCTCAAAGCAACAATTTAAAAAAATTGACCTGTGCTCTAAAGATCAACTTAATCATGTGTCTGATCTCTCTCAAAGCAACGATTTAAAAAATTGACCTGTGTTCCAAAGATTGACGCAGTCATGTGTCTGATCTCTCTCATGATGATAATATGCATTCTTTATGCTTACAACATTCATTTGACAATGTTTTTTTTTCCTATGTGAATGTATCATGGACTGTTGATGAACGAAAGATGAGTGATTGGAAGGGCTGAATGCAAGCCGGGCCTACGTGCCAATTTGTAACCCTTTTAAAATAAAGTTCAATTCAATTCTCAAAGCAATGATTTAAAACAATTGACCTGGGCTACAAAGATTGACTTAATCTAAACTGGTACAATAATATTTAAATGGAAGTAAGGGCAGCTGATATGATCTGACCACATCATCCATAGAGTGCCAGCACTCAGGCGTGAAAGGCCTCTTGGGGGTGATCGAGATGGTGGAAAGAGCTATGGATGGACCAAACAACACTACAGGAAATGCTGGACGTGCAAATAAGTAGCTCAAGTTTGTTTCTCTGTGCTGTTTTGTTAGCAACCCACATACTCAATATTAACACAAATAAGATGACAAAGACATATTGATGGCGTTATACAGGCAACTGCATGACACTTTGCTGAATGGGGGGACAGAGCGCATATGAGAATGTCCTGAGTGTAGTAATGTTGGTTCTTAGCTCAACTCAACTCAACATAACTTTAAGAACACTTGCGAATCTGCTTCTTTGTCCAGAGTGAGGGAGGTGGGAGCAAAGTAGGATCCACCAGACTTGGACATTTTGTCAAGAGCACAAGACATTTGCTTAACCAACACAGAACTCGAGAAATCAGTTGATATACGCTGGTGGAGATGTTAAGGATGAGAGCGGCGCAACTATGGACCTGCCAAAGTGCGATGATGAAAACCCTCACTAATCTCCTACAGAGTGCCAATAGGTCTACAACAATATGGACCTGCCAGAGTGTGATGATGAAAACACTCACTAGTCACCTTTACAGTGCCAATAGGTCTACAAAAATATGGACCTGCCAGAGTGTGATGATGACAATCATCACTAGTCACCTATAGAGTGCCAATAGGTCTACAAAAATATGGGGTCAGAATCATTTGCTCCATACGCCTGATGCTATGGAACAGGGTACCTCGCTGTTTGTTCTTTGGGGTCCGAGTTGGTTTACTTCACTGTTACTGTGTTACAAGAGAGACTGTTGGTTTACTTCTCTCTGTGCTACAAGAGAATCTGTTGGTTTACTTCTCTCTGTACTACAAGAAAATCTGTTGGTTTACTTCTCTCTGTGCTACAAGAGAATCTATTGGTTTAATTCTCTCTGGGTTACAAGAGAGTCTGTTGGTTTACTTCTCTCAGTGTTACAAGAGAATCTGTTGGTTTACTTCTCTCTGTGCTACAAGAATCTGTTAGTTTACTTCTCTGTGTTACAAGAGTCTGTTGGTTTAATTCTCTCTGTGTTACAAAATAATCTGTTGGTTTACTTCTCTCAGTGCTACAAGAGAATCTGTTGGTTTACTTCTCTCTATATTACAAGATTCTATTGGTACACTTCTCTCTGTTACAAGAGAGTCTGTTGGTTTACCTCTCTCAATGCTGTTTTCTTAGCAACCAACAAACTCAATATTAACACGAATAAGATGACAAAGACAGATTTATGGTGCCATACAGGCAACTGTTGTCTTCAAATAAAATTTTGCCCAAAGCAGTCTCCTACTATGACCATGATGTGATAGGGCCATCACATTTTGCAGACTGGAACTCATGGATGAAAAGGTGATCAAATTGTCCTCGTTTAGCAGGCAATGAGCCCAGGCATCGAACCCTCATCCAACTGTGCTCATGACATTATCAGCGCAATTCCCCATCAATTTTGCGAACACACCTGCTAAACTTTTGTCTTGTTCCATATGGAATTCTACAAACTGAAGGAGACGCATGAATGCTTATGCCAACTGGCAGGGCAGATGATGATGGAGGATGTGAGAAGCTGTAGAGGCCAGAAGATGAGGACTAGGATCTACACTGGCTGAGATGTGGCAGCAACTGTCCGTGGTGCACACTGTCCTTAGACTGGTTCCAAGTCTGACAGACTCCAAGGATTGCATTGCCTTTCCACTGATGTGAAGCTGGTTTCCTGCACCTGGAGAGGGACAGGAGGGCTCTGTAACACAACCCACAGAGTCAGAAGGAAAGTCTCTAGACCAGCCTCACTTCAATAGCAGCAACCCTGAGCTCAGGGTTCAGACAACACGAACAGCATCACGACAGACTCAACAAGTTAGAATTCAAGTCTGTTAAGAGTCCTACCAACCAACCAACCAACCCAGGGTGTGAGTCTTTGTGAACTCTTCTTGTGGGATTGGTACAGACACATTTTTGCCATACACATTAGTTAGTTAGTTAGCCGCAGTTCCAACTTCACGGCTACGGGTCGCCCCCGTTATGCTCCGTTCCTGTGCCAGTGAATATCACACAAAATGCTCCTCACTGCCCCATGTGAAAAGTGGAACAGACAGGAGTCTCGACATACCAATAGCCCGCACAGGTACACTGTGCATACACATTACCCTTTTAAGCAAATTACCAAGCTGAAGTGGCAAAGTGATTAGTAGTGCACTTGCCTGCCAAGACAGTGGTCAGGTTTCAACTGCCCAGCAGAGGCCGGATTATTTTTTTTTCTGGCCAGTATGGTTCTGGGGTTGCCCTAGCCTCATAAACATGGGTACTAGAGAATTTTCAGAATTCTCTGGCAACAGTACAGGAAAGAAGGTGATGAAGAAGAATAGTGGCCCACCTCTTATGTCTAGGCCTAACACTCCACATCCCAACAGCGGCATCTGCTTTGATACTACCCATTTTTATTATAAGACCAAGCCATCTCAGATTCTGATTTAATCTCGTATAAAATCCAGACTACCCCGGGAAGGTTAACCCGGTCAACAAATGCCAGCAGAAGTCGGATGTGTCAGCCTAACGGCACAAGAACGCAGCTCTGCTGTAAACAGGCACAGCGCAATCACGCCCCCACCCCCCCCCCCCCCCCCCCCCCCCCCCCCAAAAAAAAAAACTATGGATGAACGCAGAAGAAGAAGAAATCCAGACTATGTTCTACCGGCAACTCACCAAACGTCCATAAACAAGAATTGGAAGCTCGCAGGTTTCACACAAGTGAACTATTTTATCATAAATCTTTTCTCCAATGAGATGAACCTGAAAGGGAAAAAAAATCATTTTCAGCTTAGACAAACTAACTAACCTAAAAGTTATGCCAAGTACATATCTATATAAAATTAGTTATGTCCTTTACCGGTCTCTGTGGCGAAGTGGTCAGGCCGTTTGACTCGGGCTCTGAAGGTTGTGGGTTCGATTCTGGGCCACATCCTTCGGTTCACAGGTGAAATTTTTGGAGACTCCTGTGGGTCGTTTCTAGAGCTACGGAGTTCGTGCTTTGTACGATGCTTTCCACGCTGCGGAAAGAGACAGAGCCATATGGGATAAAACCCGGTGCAATGAAGTCGACCATGTCGACTTTTAAGCGACTTTTTTTTAAAAAACTCAGTCATATCTGACTATAGTGACTACATTAAGGCATATTGTAGAATCATGTGACATAAAAATAAACAGAATGAAATAAATATGTGGTACTGAACTCAGAAACTCCAAACAGGCTATACCACAGATAAATCCATTTGGTTTATATATATCTCGCTGTCAAGGAGCCATGCTAGTGGTTAGTACACAAGCTTACAGAGACAGTGGTCTGAGTTCAATCACCAGCAGTGGCCAGATTTCTTCTCCAACCAGTATGGCTTTAGGGTTGATATAGTCTCATAAAATTAAAACTGGATTCTTTTCAGAATTTTTGGGAAATGTCTGGGAAAAAAGGGCAGAGAAGAAAGAACTGAACACCCCATATCATTATGCCATGGGCTAGAATGTGTTACGGTCTACAGTTTTATGCCACAACAATAAAAGACCCCTTTTTATGCCTTTATACTTAATGGGTGCATGGTGCTAGGCTCATGTTGTTTTAGACCAATCAACACTTGATGGGTGATGGGGTGAGCACTTGATGGGTGATGGGGTGAGCACTTGATGGGTGATGGAGTGAATACCCAGCCGGCTGCCTTTACTTCCCAGGTACCCATTTTCAGCTCTGTTGATCTGAGAGCCCAGGTCAAGGTTAACCAATGCCCACTTTGATGGAGAATCAAACACACGAGCATTGGGCCAGCAGGCAAGTCTGCTCATCCGAATGTTTTCTATGTTTTTGTCCTTGCTCACTTTGAACTCCAGTATAGTCTGTACACACTATTTCTAGTAGCACTGGACTCAATTTTGCGTGTGGATCAGTGAACAGTATTGTTACAATGCAAAATGCCTGGTAACAGGAGGTTAGGTTTTCCCATAAAATTAATGCCAGCCAACACGCACCAATTGGTCACCACCCTGACGTAAAGAAAACTGCGAAATACGTAAGGTGGTAACCATAACACTTTTGGCCGGCAGTCATGATTTGGGGCCATCAGGAATGAGTGAATATAGCATCGTGTCAGGACACCATCTGCAAGGATTCGAATATTACCATCAATGAACTGCAATCCAGATATAATCTTGGCTTAATAAGAAGAATGAAGAAGAGGTATAATGAAGGATAAGCTTTATGGCGTTGAAAATTGTGCATTTTAACCCTTTACAGGTCACAGTGGCCAATTCCGGCCGATGCCATAAAACGATCGTAGCGGCTGATTCCGGCCGATACTATTAAGCATTGTAAAAACGCGATCTCTCTGCTTTCCGACACTTCCGATGGCTACTTTCGCTTTCGTCGATAGCTTGACAACGTGGCCGCCATTTGTAAACGCAATAGTATGAATTTGAACGGACTTTTACGGACAATTTTTGATAGTTTTCGGGATTTTTACGCTGTTTTTCAAAATGGATTTTGGCGATTCTTCAAGTGATAGCCGAGATTTCGCTAGGTCCAATTTAAATGACATTAAAGGGCATGAAGTTGACTATTAATCGGCGCTAGATATCAGTGCAAAGCGTTACTTTGCATTAGCAGTCTGAGTCGGACTTTAAAATCACAGACAACATGCCGTATTTCGTAAATATTTGTGTTCATATATGGATTACCGACAACAATCACGTGAGTAACATATTCTGCATGCTTTTCCCTTCATTGTGTTGTTTATTTAACTAAAATCGGTTGACTAACACCTTATTTGTGATGTTTTTACTAACGCGACCCGAAATTTTACCGAACCTGAAAAAATCTTGCCCGTTCAGGTCTAGAAAACGGACAAGCGTCTGCCCTGTAAAGGGTTAATTAAGGACGGAGAAAAGCTTCCAACAACCTGCAACCAGCGCTTTTTGTGTGGATACAATGTAAACTCAAGATGAATCATTTTTTTGTATCACACCATTGTCAACAATCCCCCGAGAAGAAAGAAAGCCTTAAGACTTGAATAAAGTAACTCAAAAAGGAAATCAGGATGTCTCGTTAAGAACTTTCGTTTTGTTGGTTTGGTAATTGAAGTTATGAGTTATGTTGGAGCCAAATAGTCGCGGCACAACCGACTAGTACTTGACACAAGAAGTCAACCCACTTACGACCGTAATCGGCCTCCGTCACGTCAGAAGGTGTATGGAGGTCAGCTTGGCCAAATGGATAAGAACGCGTTTTCTTGAACGTCCGGTGTGCTGATGCCGAGGAAATCAGGATGTCTCGTTAAGAACTTTCATTTTGTTGGTTTGGTAATTGAAGTTATGAGTTATGTTGGAGCCAAATAGTCGCGGCACAACCGACTAGTAGGACTAGAGGAAATCAGGATGTCTCGTTAAGAACTTTCTTTTTGTTGGTTTGGTAATTGAAGTTATGAGTTATGTTGGAGCCAAATAGTCGCGGCACAACCGACTAGTACTTGACAGCAAGAAGTCAACCCACTTACGACCGTAATCGGCCTCCGGAATATTGTACTTCTTTGTTCCGGTAATGATCACTGTCCAGTGACTACTATCGCCACTGTTACATCAGCTTTCTCTATTACCAGTGTCCCTGGTCATCAGGTGAACCAACTTCGACTTCTGAGGTCTTTGTAATGCAAAACCCCAAGTCAAGGACGAGAAGTCAACATGTTAGTCCAACTGGCCGGTCTTGGGGTTGAATCCCTTACCTCGACATCAGCACACCAGATGTTTAAGAACGTACGTTCTTATCCATTCAACCATGCTGACCTCTGCTAATCTGAATGAGAGAGTATCAATGAAACCTGACTGAGGAAGCAGATGACAGGTAACGTGGTTGGTGTCTCACCTGATGCTATAGTATCAATGAAACCTGACTGAGGAAGTGGTTGACAGGTAACGTGGTTGGTGTCTCACCTGATGCTATAGTATCAATGAAACCTGACTGAGGAAGTGGTTGACAGGTAACGTGGTTGGTGTCTCACCTGATGCTACAGTTGGTCAGCACAAACATATCACATCAACACTGGGCATTATTTTATTGTTGTTGTGCTCACTTGCTTTAAACTCAAGCATCGTCCATACACACTATTTCTAGTAGTGCTAGACTGAATTTTGCATGTGGATTAGCTTTCCTTATTAACAGTGTCCCTACTTCAGAGGTACTTGTAATTAACGTCCCCAAATCAAGGACGATAGGTCAACATTTCAGTCGAACTGTCTGGTGTAGGGGTTGAACCCCTTACCTCGGCTTCAGCACACTTGATGTTTAAGAACATGCATTCTTATCCACTCGGCCATGCTGACCTACCCACATTTATAAACTGACGGTCGACATACACGGATGGTTGGTTCAAAGATTTATAGCAAGATTTCCTGATAAACAATCTCATCGCATTATGGTTAGAAAATTGTTGAATAAGTTATAATGAATACTTCACTGGTACTTTCCAGCTTCCCCAAAACAGCGTGAGACCATAGCAGTGACTATTGTAACTAAATGAATTTTTAAGCAAAATATTTAATGACATCATGTACTTAATTTTTCAAAATTGTTCTACATACAAAGTGTAGTGAAACTTTACAAACACCCGGTATATCTGCCCTCTCTATGAAGGGGCTTGGTGCCATACTCTCATCAAAACTCTCCCCAAAATGTCTTCCATCCTATCCCCTAAAATGTCTTCATGCCATACAAAAGGTGCTATATTAATTGAGAGGTAACCCAAACTCCTACCTCATAGTCCCAGCGTAGCGGCTGGTTCTGGTGTAGCGGAGCCAAGTTATATGCAGCTCTTATTGTTGGATTTTCCACAACCTCCTCTTCTATACAGATATAAAATAGTCAATAATTAGCCATCATAACAAGTCAAATTATAAGCAAAGCACAAGTAATGTATCCCTGCTCATGTCATAAGATTGGGTACATGACAGGTAAAAGTAAGTAATGTATCCCTGCTCATGTCAGAAGGTGTATTGTATTGGGTACACTATAGGTAAAAGTAAGTAATGTATCCCTTCTCATGTCAGATGGTGTATTGTATTGGGTACATGGCAGGTAAAAGTAAGTAATGTATCCCTTCTCATGTCATAAGTTGTATTGTATTGGGTACACAACAGGTAAAAGTAATGTATCCCTTCTCATGCCATAAGGTGTATTGTATTGGGTCACAGTAGGTAAAAGTAAGTAATGTATCCCATCTCATGTCAGAAGGTGTATTGTATTGGGTACACGATACATAAAAGTAAGTAATGTATCCCCGCTCATGTCAGAAGGTGTATGGAGGTCGGCTTGGCCAAATGGATAAAAACGCGTTTTCTTGAACGTCCGGTGTGCTGATGCCGAGGTAAGGGGTTCAACCTCTACACCAGACAGTTGGACCAAAATGTTGACCTCTCGTCCTTGACTTGGGGACGTAAATTACAAGTACCTCTGAAGTTGAAGTAAGCCTGATGGTAAGGGACATTGTTAATCAATCAATCATGTGCCATGCCGGAAAGCGTGGGAGGTCATGACTCGCCATTTCACTCGATCACTAGCGTCGTGGATCAGCTCAGTGATCCTGTCTCGTCCATGCCATCCAGGTATTTTCCTCTCGGTCTTCCCCTTGGTCTCTTTCCTTTGATCTTGCCAGTTGTCACTAAGTTCTCCAATCCATTTCTTCTCATAACATGTCCAACAAATTTTGACTGTCCACATCTAATTTCTCTAATTAGTTTACGATTTTCATTTGTCTCCTGTAGTACTTGGTCATTGGTATTTTAGCCTGTCCATGGTATTCTTTGTATTCTCCTCAGAAACCACATTTCTACAACCATCAGATGTTTTTCAGCTTGCCTGCTCATTGTCCACGCTTCACATCCATATAAAAGTACAGGTTCTATGTAGCACCTCAACACTCTTTTTCTCGTTTCAATTTATATCTTTTTATTGGTCAGTATGTTTTTCATCTTGCAGAAGGCTACCTTCGCCATGGCGATTCTTGTACTAATTTCTTCAAGGCATCTCCCATCAGATGTTATGACTGTTCCGAGATAACTGTACCTATTCACTTGTTGAAGAATATTCCCATTTACTTGTATATTACATTGTAGTATTTCATTCTTCCTAGTGACGATCATAATCAGTGTCTTTTTACAATTTAATTCTAATCCTAGTTGTTCACTGTGTGCAACAACCGCATCTACTAATCAGTATCATATATTGTATTCAGCAGTCTGGTGACTTGATCTATTCCATATTCTTCTAAAGCATTAATCATTTCTGTTGTGATGATATCTGAACCGGGATTCTTGCCAGTTTTCATATGTTTAAGACCATTCCGAACCTCCATCTTCAAAATTGGCAGTCCTTCATTATTAATTTGAATATCATGCTGTTCATCTCTGTTATCATCATAAAGGTTTTTCACATAATCTGACCACACGTGTAGAATCTGATCTTTTTCTATTATGATTTTGTCATCTTTTGTTTTTAGACAGCCTGCTGATGTACTTGTTCTTTTATTAGTAAGTTCCTTAATTCTTTTGTGCATTGATTTGGTATTTTGGCTATTGTGTTGTTTTTCAATTTCTATGCAATTTTTCTCAAGCCATGCTTCTTTTGCCTCTTTACATAATATTCTGACTTGTCTGTGAATTTCTTCATATTTGGCAGGATTATTTTTGTTGAGTTTTCTTGTTTTCATTAGTTGCAAAATTTCTTCAGTCATCCATTTCTTACGACCCACCTTCTTTAATTTTTGGGGTAAAATAATAACTCACTTAAAAGATAAAACACGTTGAAAGTTACAGACAAAAGACACTGAAAGTTAACAGCTAACAAGCTGGGTTAACACTAATAGACCTTAAAGTTACACTGAGGCACTGAAAGTTACAGATAAAACACATTGAAAGTTACAGATAAAACACACAGAATGTTACAGATAAAACACATTGACAGTTACAGATAAAGCACATTGACAGTTGCAGATAAAACACATTGACAGTTACAGATAAAACATATTGAGAGATACAGATAAGTAAATGATAAATAAGCGAAGTACTGAAACATACAAAGCAACAGATAAGTAAACATGTGTCTAATCTTTTTAGATATGTAAGCTTGTGCACTAATGCCAATGAAGCACTCAAAATAACAGACAATTCAGGCAAGCACAGTGACAATTAAAAGTAACAAGTAAGTAATTTGGGTAAGCCCCGTGACAACCAAAGTAACAGATAACTCAGGGAAGTGCTGTGAAAATTAAGAAACAGATAAGAAATTTGCAGAAGCAACGTGACAATTTAAGTAACAGATAAGTAACTTGAGGAAGTGCTATGATAATCACAAAACAGATAAATAAGTCAGGGAAGCAATGTGACAATGAAAGTAACAGATAAGTAATTCACAGAAGTACTGTGACAATCAAAGTAATAGATAAGTAATTTAAGAAAGCAGTGTGACAATCAAAAAGTAGCAGATAAGTAAGCTGGTGAATCTGTAATGAGTTGACTGGTATAGATAAGTTGTCGAAACAAATGTGCTACAAAACTCAACCAGTTTCACAATTCAGATAGCTGTTAACACTGGTCAGATTTTCATACATGATACCTTGCAACTACAGAATAAGACAAGTCAAATCCAGCCAATTTTATAGCATTATTATATGTACCGTTTATAAATTATAATCTGTTGCTGTCTCAACAATAACAAAAATTACCGGCAAAATCATCCATCCTTGCTGTCTATATGTGTGGTCCGTTGTCTAGATCAGAACTGTTTTTTCCCCCCTGAAACATTGCAGATTGATGTGAGTCACAACTGAAAGACACAGCTAATGCAGTAACACGGTCAGGAATATCTCGGCAGTTAAACGTTTGTTCTATGTCACTTTAACAACACATTGCAATCAACCCTAGCATTTATTGGTTGTTTGTGATTTACTAAGTAAGTTAAGTTTATGCTCAGTACTTTGCCACTGCTTCCTGAACGGTCGACTCTCATGCCATCAAAATTAACGCAAAGCATTCTGCTGCAAAAATGGCCAGCTGCTAGTTTCGAACACTTGACTGGGAATTGTGAAACTGTGTTTGCTAACCCCCTAAGCCACAGATATCAATACCTTGGAAGTACAAGCTACAAACAGTTGTAATACAAATACTCTTATCAAACATGCCAATATCTTGGAAGTACAAGCCATAAATAGTTGTAATACAAATACTCTTATAAAACATACCAATATCTTGGAAGTACAAGCTATAAACAGGTGTAACACAAACACTCTTATCAAACATGCCAATATCTTGGAAGTACAAGCTATAAACAGGTGTAACACAAACACTCTTATCAAACATGCCAATATCGTGGAAGTACAAGCTATAAACAGGTGTAACACAAACACTCTTATCAAATATGCCAATATCTAGGAAGTACAAGCTATAAACAGTTGTAACACAAACACTTATTAAACATGTCAATATCTAGGAAGTACAAGCTATAAACAGTTGTAACACAAACACTTATTAAACATGTCAATATCTAGGAAGTACAAGCAATAAGCCGATTCCGTGACGAAGGGGTTGCAGACGCAGTTTGTAATCCCGCACATCGCATATGAAACACAGCTGCGGGCGATTTGGCAGCAGACCGCCTTACGTTGTTTTTTTTACAAAATGGTATGGGTGCGGGTCATTCAGAAAGCAATAGCAAACTACTGAACGTAAACTTGCCAAGAGATCACGAGCACCAACGACAACAAAATTGCTGAGGGTGACTGCGAAGTTCTGTAAAAAGATATGCAATTAACTTTTAATAAGCAATAAACAGTTGTAACACAAATACTCATATATAACATGCCAATATCTTGGGAGTACTACCAATAAATAGTAACAATGGTGATATCACAGAAAAATGTGACACCAAAATGTGAAATGGAAATAAAAGGGACAATTCTTAACCAGGTGGATAATTTTAAATACCTAGGGGCGATAATATCATCAGACGGAAGGTGCATTACAAAGAGCAGAATAGGGCAAGCAAAAGCTGCATTTCAGAAAATGAAAAGTATCTTATGCAATAAGTCACTATCATTGAATGTAAGAGAGTGCTGAAGTGCTATATAGAACCTGTTTTGCTGTATGGCAGTGAATCTTGGAATGTAAATGAACAAATTAGGAAGAACTTGGAAGCAACAGAGATGTGGTTCCTAAGACGAATGTTGCGAATTCCTGGACTGCCAGAGTAACTAACAATGATTGCCTGAAAGAGGCTAATGAAACTAGAACAATATAAACAACAATAAGAAAGAGACAAACATCTTTCTTTGGTCATTTGATGAGAAAAGAGGCATGGAGAACACTGTGACAACTGGAAAGATCGAGGGGAAGAGGGGCAGAGGCAGACCAAGAGAAATTATGCTGGATGGATTGAGACAGTGGCATGGAGGAATATCAGCAGCAGAGTTGATCCAGAACACTAAAGACCGAGATCTGTGGAGAGACATGAACACCTACGCCAGCTGGCATGGTACTTGATGATGATGGTGATAATTTTTTTTTCATGTAATTGTACCACTGGGAGTATCTGTACTGTATGTATGTTGTAGTTGCAATATCCATTTTCTCCCCTGTGATTGTAAAGCTGGCAGATTTTACTTCTGTTCATTGATTCATTTAAAAAATGAAGTGATGAGTCTTCTAATGTACATCTTCTTCTTCTAGCGTCTACATGCCTGGTCTGCAGCAGACAATGGTGACAATGACGATCACAGAGCTCCAGTGCTTTCTGTCATCTCATAATAATATTATTGTAATAAAGTTGATATTGCTTTTGGCACTATTGCTTTTGTGCTGCTTTGTAATTGTTGGAGAATGAGTCTCCAACACAATACAGTGAAGTAGGCAACTAGTCTGACTAGTGTTCAGATCTAGTTTGAAGTGTAGTCACGTAGTAGCAGGTTCAACCGTGATGTGACCCAATCTGAAAACGGAAGTGATGTACCGCTCCACCCCGGAATGATCCATTGTGTCCCCAAAAATGGCTGCTGTAAAGACCATTCATGCTTACCACGCCATTCATTCATTCAAATATCATGTGATAATAACAGAAGCCATCTTGGGTTCTGCATAAAAGGTTAGTCTAATATTCTGTGCACAGCAATTGGTTGAAATTATCATGGCTTTTAAATAAATTTAATTATTTGCCATAAAGTAAGTAATTTTATTTTCTAGAGCTTGTGTATTTATATTGAATGATATTTTTAGATGTATATTCAAATTCTGCACCCATTTTTAAATATATTTGGAAAGTTTCATTGATTATGGTCAATTATGGGGGTAGAAAAAAATTATTTCTGCTGACATGTTTCGTCTTTGTGAATGAAAATTCAAGATCGCAGCCAACGCAATTTATTGATCGGACTGGGTCAAAACATGCAATTTGAACTACTAAAGTTAAAGAGAATACAAGTTTAAAGATTATTAATAATTTTTTTGTATACTTATACTATTATTATATCATTCAACAGACACCACGAGATTGGGGAAACGCCATAATTATCCCAATTTGGAAAAACAAAGACAGCAAAAGAGATTGCACACAATACAGAGGCATTTCACTGTTGAGTCATACTGGGAAAATATTTTGCAAAATTCTTGAGACGAGATTATGACCTATTACAGAACCCCAGCTAAGCGAAACACAACTTGGATTTAGGAAAAACAAAGGATGCACAGACACCATTTTTGCTCTTAGACAACTTACAGAAAAATGAATCGAATTCAATGAAACACTCTGCTTAGCCTTTGTCAACCAAGAAAAGGCATTTGATAGAGTAGATAGAAACAAGCTGTGGGAAATCCTTAAACAATATGGAGTGAGTACACATCTAACAAACCTATGTAGAAGCTTATACAACAGTGAATGCACAGTGACAGCCCCTGGAGGACACTCAGAAACCTTCACCATAAGATCTGGAGTACGACAAGGTTGTGTCATGTCCCCTCTCTTGTTCATAACATATATAGACAACAAGATGTCCGCATGACGAGAACACAGAAGAAGAACCATCTGCAAATTACACCATTAGAGAACTCCTGTTTGCAGACGACCAAGCTCTAATAGTAAAATCGGAAGCTGAATTACAAGACCACATGAATAGTCTAAACGAAATGTGTGGGGAACGTAACAAGAAAATTAGTACAAGTAAAACGGAGGTAATGACTACAACAAAAGAAGAAGAAAACAACAACAATTCACCTAAACTAACATCCCTTGAAACAAGTAAAGAGTTTCAAGTACCTAGGAAGTATAATATCATCAAATGGCAGATCAGAAGATGAGATTGAAAACAGATGCAAAAAGGCAAACCAGCTCATTGGACAAATGGCACCAATACTAAAGAACAAACATGTATCAATAACTACTAAGAAAGCACTTTACAACACAATCTTCCTACCAACTCTATGCTACCAATGCCAAATCTGGACAATGACAGAAAAAGATAAAAGAAAAATCACAACAACAAAAATGAGATTCCTGTGAAGAAGGAAGTGTCTATTCGTAGGGCCCTGTGAATAAACAAAGCGTCTATTCGCAGGGCCCTATGTGCTGGTCACGTGATTATTCCCATAGGGCCCTGTGAATAAACAAAGCGTCTATTCGCAGGGCACGGCTGGTCACGTGATTTATAGTTTGCGGCTATATTATACATTTTCGTTGATTGGAAAACGTATCGTCAGTGGCATAGTTGATAGTGTCCCCACCTGATGGGCAGGTGCTCGAGGTTTGTTTCCTTGCCGGACATTTTTTTTTTTAATTGTTCAGCAATTAATTGGATGATCATCAATCGTTCGTTTCCGTGCCGGACAATGTTTTTTTAAAATTTTTCAGCAATTCATTGAGTGAAAGTCAATCCTTCATCTCTTTGGGTATTTAGAATTGTGTTGTTTAAAGTGAGTGTAATTTAGTTAGTACCAGTTTCTCCGGTATTGGTCCTCGTTGCTTTGCACTACGGCAATTCCAATATCCAACCCACACATTTTTGAGTCCCAAACAATCCGTTTTCCTTCTACCCCTTCAGGCTCCAGCCCTCTTCTTCCTTTTCCTTCCCCCCTCTCCCCTACCTCTTCTCCTCCGCTTCATTCTCTCCCCGCTGGCTGTTGTCAAAAGTATCGAGCACAAAGCACGTACTCCGTTGCTTCGGCGATAATTCTTTTTATTATTCATAGTTGGTTAGGTAGGTGGGTAG
Source organism: Cepaea nemoralis (assembly GCA_014155875.1). Taxonomy (NCBI): domain Eukaryota; kingdom Metazoa; phylum Mollusca; class Gastropoda; order Stylommatophora; family Helicidae; genus Cepaea; species Cepaea nemoralis. The sequence goes on along the minus strand of JACEFZ010004937.1, from coordinate 25,992 downwards.
TTAGACACGAAAGTGGTTAAGTAGGCAGGTAGGTGGGTTGTTAGACAGATAGATGGTTAGAGAGGCAGATATGTGGGTAGGTAGACAGGTAGGTAGTTAAGTAAGCAGGTATGTGGGTAGCTAGGCAGGTAGGTGGATGAGTAGGTACGCAGGTAGATGGGTAGCTAGATCCAACCCGACACTCGTTCGTCAATCATCTGTGTTCCACCATGCCAATTCATACATCTCTTTCAACCTCTCCCTGCAATACTATGAACAGGCAGGTTGACCGGCCGAGAGAGAGAGAGAGAGAGAGAGAGAGAGAGAGAGAGAGAGAGAGAGAGAGAGAGAGAGAGAGAGAGAGAGGCAGGCAGTCAGAGATACAGACAAATAAACAACGGATATATAAACTGGCAGACAGATAGAGAGTCAGACACACGCATACATACACACAGAGAGTCAACCAGACATACATATGCATATGGAAAGACAGACAGACAGACAGTTTGTCAGATAGAGATTCAGATAGACATATATACAAATGGACAGATACAAGTAGACTGATAGAGAACAAGAAATCACGCAGGCTGTCAGACGGACGGACAGACAGAGACAGAGAGACATCCAGACAGGCGGGCATGTAGAGAGACATCCAGACAGGTGGACAAATGGAGAGGCATACAGACATCTCTCTCTCTCTTCTTCTCTATCTCCCTCCCCCCTCTCTCTTTCTTGTCTTTATCACTTTTTTTATGTCTTTCAACACATCTTTTTCATATCTCTGTCTCGCACACTATCTTCATTATCTATCTCTCTCTTTTCATAGGGCCCTGTGAATAAACAAAGCATCTATTCGCAGGGCCTGCCCTGCAAATAAACAAAGCGTATATTCGCAGGGCCCTGCGAATAGACTCTCCCTGTGAAGAATACTCAACGTATCAAGAAGAGATAAGATCAGAAACGAAGAAATCAGGACTAAAGTAGGAATTATAGCAGCACTAGATTTCATTAGAAAGCAGCAAGTCAAATAGTTTGGCCATGCAAATAGGTTACCATTCAACAGCATACCACAAGCAATGATGTACTGACCAGATGGAAACAGATGAAGAGGCCGACCATGTAAAATGTTGGACGGAGGGAATAGCAGAGTCCATGGGAATATTGATACATGAAGCCCATAATCAGGCAATCTCACGATGTTTATACTTCACCTCAACACCGCAAGGTACAAGAGGAACATGATGAGATGAGATTAACAGGATGGAACATATATAATATTTGAGATAAGTTTTCAAATCAGACTATGACCTGTTTGAGACAATCTCGCAAGGACTGAAGAGTTCCTAAGTCATGGCAATCATGTCAATATTTTAGCCTGAGACGCCTTCACAAAAATGTTAATATCTCCACTTAGAATTGACACAAGCCTCAGTGAGGTACCATAAGATTTTGTTTTTCAAGGCCTATCTATCTTTGGTGGTCTCTCATTAGTAAATACTCAATTTTAAAATCATGATCATACCTACTAAAATAAATAAAAAAAGAAGTACTTACTTAAATACTTGGGCACTCTTCCGAATTGCGGTCCCAAATAGATCCGCAGTGAATAGGTCAGGGGTTAAGGGTTAGGGTTAGTTGTTAACTAAACACTGACCCTAACCCTTACCCCTGACCTATTCACTGCGGATCTATTTGGGACCGCAATTCGGAAGAGTGCCAATACTTGAATTACTTGCGTCTTGTGACGCATTTTGATTTATTTATTTACTAGTTTAGTTTAGTACTGAAACATTTTTGCTGTGAATGAAGGGAAGGAAGAATAATTCATTAAGTGATTAATTAACCAAGTCGACATTCGGGGCGACGGCTTTTTTTCCACATCTATTATAAATTATAAACAGTATCTTAGATATTGTATCTGATCTCAGTGATCTGCTTCACTACAACCAGTTCCGAAGTGACTTTAACTGAAGTGTAGTCTTCAGTTTCACAACAACTCAACATGATGAATGATCGTGTGATGGATATCTCTTCTCAATCTTCTCTAAGTACTGACTCGCAATTTTCTTAGTGCCAAGCAAAGAATAACAATAAAATGAAAGAAAGAAACAGTATCTAATAAAGAACAACAACTCGGGGCTGCGAGCATACACAATAAGAAAATAAGGCGTAAGTAAATTATTTTTCAGCCGGTTGCCTTGCTTGCCTTAATATTCCAGCATCACTTGGAGCGACATTAACCTGTTGTCGATAGACAGGAAGCGAGGCAGTGTTGGCTGATGTTCTGTTGTGATATTTTGTCTCATCATCATCATCATCATCATCATCATCATCATCATCATCATCATCATCATCATGTGCCCTACCAACTTGCGTAGGAATTCCGGCATTTCCACAAATCTTGGTCCTTGGTGTTCTGGATTAAGTCTGTTGATGATATTCCTCCATGTTCATCCCATTACATGGGCCAAAAATTTCGAATTTTACAAACAAAATGAAGGACATTCAGAAGGTATAGAGAAAAACTAAAGTACCAAAGTCGAGAATGTCGACTTCATTGTACTGGGTGTTGCCCCATCTGGGGTCGGTGTCTCTCTGCAGAACGGCGAGCCGCTTGTCGAGAGCATCGTACAAAGAACGAATTCAGGAGTTCCAGCGATGACCCCTAGGAGTCTCCAGGAAATGGTATTCGTGGTCTGAATGACCAAGTCCGGGGTGTGAACTCACATTCAGAGTGCGAGGCTGACGGTTTAACCACTTAGCCCTGGAGATCCCTGGGGCATAGACGAACCAACCCTAAACGAATTACACACCGCAGACGATCAATGCGTCATCATCGTCGTCACGCGCCGGTTGAAATACGTGGCGCTCATGTCTCTCCAAAGATCTAAGTTCCTGGTTCCAGTTCTACTGCTGACACCCCTCACGCAATCGTCTTAGACCACCCAGCATAAATTATCTCAGAGTGTCTCTGATTTTTTTTTTTTTTTTTAGCGCTCGCTCACTTAGAACTCAAGCGTAGTCTATATACACTACTTCTAGTAGTGCTAGACTGAATTTTGCATGTGGATTAGCTTTCTCTGTTAACTGTGTCCCTCGCCATCAGGTGAACCCACTCCGACTTCAAAGATACTTGTAATTTACGTCCCCAAGTCAAGGACGAAATGTCAACATTTTAGTCCGACTGTCCGGCGTAGTGGTTGACTCTCTCACGCGTTTCATCCTTGTGGTTTTACATGTCTGGACAGAGCACGCTTGTTAAGGCCTGGCGTAATTGTGTTCCCGCCCGTCTTATGGTGTTGTTTCCTTCAGGGATGATTACCAGTCGCCATCCTTCCACCAGACGTGTCTTGATCTTGGTGGTCTGTTTTCGTGTCTTTTGGGTCTTCTTTGGTACCTTCTGTCGTGGACGGTTTGGTATCTTGTTCTTGCTGGAGAGTAACCTCTTCCCCTGGCACCCATCCATTCTTGATCGCTGTCTGTTTGGAAATCTACTTTCATTTCTTCGTCTGGTTCTTTCTTTTCTGACTGTGACTTGGTATCTTCTACTCCCCTCTGACGTGTCTCCACCTTGGCGTGGTAGAGGGGCTTGCGTGTCCCAATGACCCCAAGAGCTTTGTCGACGGAAGCACAACTACATGTCAGACAGGCCTTGGGCTAGGGACCAGACCAATAGAGACATATCCTGCTGCTCTGCAGGTGGACTGAGGATAACAGTCAACCCGCACGATGCCACTAATCAGTGGTCAGACACATACTCTAAGGCTCTCGGCTGAGGGATATGGCTGAACACCTCTAAGTCATTAACCCTCGGATGTGAGAGACTGGCCGATACTCGCCTATCTCAAAATGAAGGTGAGATGTTGAGCACGCTACATGCTTAGTCCAGATACTTGTTCGAAGGCTCTCAGCTGGGGGATATGAGGGATCCCCGGATGAGAGGGCCTGGCCGTTACTCGCTCACTGATGCATGGAGGTAAGGTGCTGAGCCGGCAGCACATGTAGCCTACCTCGTGAGAGGTTACTAAAGGTGGAAATGCGCCCCAGTCGCACGCGATGGTTCGATGAAAATCTGTATCTATACTCATAGAGTGAGCGTAGTCAAAGGTGGAAGAGCGTCTCATTGACACGAAATGGAACGCTTGGCTAGCGAATCCATTACGTGGAAGTCCGAAGCGAAAGCTTGATGAGTGGATGTCGTCCTGCAGACTGTCCGTCCCTGGTTTGTGTGGGGAGCGACCAGTGGCAAACAAAATGCCCAATACATGGAAGTGAGGAATTAAAGCATCCATGAGCAGGACGTGTCGATTCATTGGGTGAGCCTAGTCTCAGGGCACTATGTGCCGGCTCTGCAATTATGGAAGCCTCCTTGGATATCGGGGAATGCCCTATGGTCTGCCCCTGCCTTCCCTTGAGGGTTGACCGTGATGTCTTTGACCGTTCTACCTTGACCAGCTGAGATTCTGGCGACACCACAACAGTAAGAGTCTAACGTCCCTCAAAAGCTCGGGAAGGCAAACCCGTAAAAACGCCCGCTGAAGTCGGATGTGCTGGCTAAGGGCGCAAATAAATCAGGCACAGCGCAAAAACGTCCGAGTGAAATGTCCCTCGTGCTCGGAACAGCTCTGACTAACTAGTCTTCCTAATGTCCTTGGAGATCGGAACAGTTCTGACTAGCTAGTTTTCCGAATGTCTGTCGTGCCCGGAACAGCTATAACTACTTTGTTTTCCGGGCACAGCGACTAGCACATGTTCGAACCGAAAGCTCGCTGAGTGGATACCATCTGCAGTCCGACCGTTCCTGGTTTGTGCGGGGAGCGGCCCGTAGCGAACGAAAGGCCCAATACATTGAAGTGAGGAATTAAAGCAGCCATGAGCAGGACGTGGCGATTCCCTAGGTGAGCCCAGCACCAGAGCGCTATGTGTCGGCTCTGCAACTATGGAAGCCACCCTGGATGGCGGATAATGCCCATGGACTGTCCCTGCCTTCCCTTGAGGGCTGATCGTGAAGTATTCGACCGTTCTAACTTGACCAGCTGGGATGTGGACGGCACCACAAAAGTGAGAGTCCCCCAGGAATGCTAACCTGGTCAAAAACGCACGCAAAAGTCGGATGTGTTGGCCTAAGGGTCTAGGCCCAAGGTGCATAACAATACACCGCAATTACATCTGGAAAAAAAAACAACACTCCGGATGAACGCAGACGAAGTATCTTCTACTTCTGATGTCTTCTTCGTTGGCTTGAGCTATTCAGTCTTTTCTCTTTCTTCTTGTGTCTCCGCTTTTATTGCAGCCATTCTAGTGATATCCTGCCCAATCTTCTGCTGCACTTGCTTTAATTCGTCTAGGATGCTCTGATTGGCTGTTAGTCGCGTTTCTTGTGTCTTGTCTTGTTGTTCCTGAATGCTGGTGAACTTGGATTTCGGGTCATTCAGTTGGCCTTCCAGTTGCGCTTTGTCGCTTTTAGTAAGTCGGTGCCACATGACGGCACACGCCACCAAATATAAAAAAGGAGAAAACTGGATTTTCGCCCATACAGTCACAAAAGTGGACGGCAATAAGAGAAACCAAGGAGAATGTGGGGAACGTCAGAAGACGGCAACGGGAGACGCTGTGAGTTTGTGATTCCGAAAGGACGTGTCCTCGGAAGGCTCTGTGTGAGGGTGACACCTGGATGCGGTGATTTCGGGATGAAGCAGCTGGGAGTCCGGAGAGGAATTTGTTGAGGACGATCCAACAGTGGAAAGACCGGGAATGGAAACCTGGATTTTTTATCCAAGCGTCTGAACGGAGGAATGCATGATTAGGCTTCAAGGGCAACGTAGCGGACTGGGAGCTCATCGGTAGATATTATTTAAGTGAGCGCCGACCCTGTCTATAGGGGTCAGCTTACATATCTGCGAGGGTTTGTCCTTTTTTGTCTGCGGCAGATTAAACTTCTGAAAACGTTCGCACGACTTGAATATGCCATTTTTCATGTTCCGGTTCAGGTGAGGAAGAACATGTTTGTTGTTCCGATGTTTTGTTGACGAGTTCGCTTAGAATACCTTGAGTGTCCAGTCGCATTTGATTTGGCCGGCAAGGCACTTCGAGGCAGTCGGGTAGTCGCCTCGTACTTGTCACAAAAATAAAACACCGCGTTTAACCAGTTGATTACTATAGAGACTTTCTGATTAACCGGCCTATCTGCAAAGCCAAAACTATTTTAACTAACTGAAAAAACAAATTGGATGTCAAAATCCCCAGGACGGTCAAAAGTTGCAGCTGCACGTGTTTACATGGGGTCGACAAAATGGGAACATTTGGAAGTGAGTGAGATGAGTCCATACATCGCTTTGACAGTTCATAAACAGGTTGGATTTCAGCGGAAGTACTCAACTCGGGAGAAAACAGTCCGTCTGTCATTGAGAGTTTCCGGACATCAAGCGAAATGACGGCTGGGGTTGTCACCACTCGACAGAAGATTGGCGGTTTGTTGTGGAAACCCATTGTTGGGAGCACACAGGAGCTCGCTAGCTTGGTGTGGGAGTCAAAACAAGCGATTACAACTCTGACATTGATTGAGCCAGGGAGGATAGATTCTTGACAATGGATGATATGCCCAAATAACACCTGTGTGGACATAAAGAATACCGTCACGTGACCAATTTTAGGCTGTTTGAAAAACCTGATTTGGGGACAATTAGTGTTGACCAAAACCGTGGATTAGGATGGACGTGTTTGTGGGAGAGCTCTACAGTGTTAGATTAATTTAAAATTAACTAGCATGTGTCGTTATGGCAAAGTGTAGCAGCCATCCCGGAATGAGGCGGTGTTGCATAAGGTAGTCAATATAGTCTATTTAGGCCTAATTAATATAGGCAGTAGTCTTGTTAAAACTAGAGTGTGATGATTAGCACTGTTAGTTGAAAACTAGTTAGAGTAGTGAAGTGATAATTGGCTCTGCTAGGATGAATAGGATAGAGGGGTGATAATTGGAGAGATTTTAGATGGGGAAAGTGTCCAATGGGGGGATCTTTCAATGGGTTGCCCACTGAAGTTGTGCACTCTGTTTATGGGTCTTTCCTTGTCATCGCCGGATTCGGACGTAGGTGAGGAGCTAATATGCTCTATGACAGAGTTTAGTTAGCTGTAAAATAACTGAGCAAGGCAATAAGCTTACACTCAGCCGGTAGGATCAGTGACTAGTACTATCACAAGATGTGTTGTTTCTCTCACAGGTTCCTTACCAGTTACGAGGAAGTTCAACACTGGGTTTGATGAAGTGCAACGTCAATTAGACATAACACCAGTTGGGCACAAAAATGTTTTCTTACAAAAAAGGAATAACGTCTGAGAAGAAAGATGGTTCACCTAAGATGGGTGATGATTGTTAATGCATCACACAGCATAAGAACATTGGTACCTAAACAAGAACATTAAAATATAATAGTCACATGGTGTGATATATTCTAGTGAAATAGTTCAAAAGACATGATACCTGAACCTAGATAGACACTAGTTAGGTTCAAGTATATTAACAATAACAGTGATACCTAAATACCTGGCCTACCACAGGGATCGCCATTATCTCCGGTACTGTTCAACGCCTACACAGTGAGAATCACCAGTGAGCAGATCACTGGACCTGGCAGGACATTGTCGTATGCCGATGATGTTTTAGTGTATCGTCAGGGTAAGGATAGAGAGGAGGTTGCTGTGGAACTACAAACCGAACTCAATCGCATAAGTACTTGGTGTGATGAAGCTGGGGCAATGGTCAACCCAACAAAGGCAACAGTGACTTGGTTCTCGTTGAATAATCATATTGTCAACAATCCAACACCAACTGTAATGCTGTGTTCAGAGACGGTGGAAAGAACGCAGGCAATGAATTACCTGGGAATACGGTTTGATCGAAGCCTTGCTTATAATGTGCACATAGACCAGGTGATAACAAAGGCCAAGCGGGGTTTGGCAGCGATGCGGGTGATGGCGGCAGCAAACTGTGAGCAGCGCCATCTATGTCTTCTGTACGAGGGGCTGGTCATGTCTGTTTTGGAGTATGCAATGGCAATCCTGACTCTCAGCCATAAGCAGATAGAAAGGATGGAAAGGATACAGAATGAAGCAATGCGCATTATTCTTGGATGTACAAGAGATACAGCATGCAGGGCGATGCGCTACCTTCTTGATTTCCAACCATTGAAGAGAGGAATACAAGTTTGCAGGGCACGCGCCTACCTCAAAATTAACGCAAACACACAACATCCACTGCATAGTGAAATTAGGAGGGTGAAGGGCAGCAGGTTAAAAAAGAGGACGGTCGTGGATGGGTCAAGCCGAAGACATTCTTCAACAGGTGTGTTCACTTGAGGACTTAGAACCTGGCGAGGAGTGGGTGCAAGTGCCAACAGACTTCTGCACATCCTTTTCAGTTTGCATCCAACTAGATAGAAAATGCAGACAAGAAAATCCGGCTGCTGTTGAGGCTGAAGTACAAGCGTTGATTTTCGAGAATTCGCTAGACGGTGACGCGGTCATCTACACAGATGGGTCGGTCGTCCGACATGTGAGAAGCTCATGGGCCTTTACAGCTCGGGCCGGAGGGAGAATTGTGAAGGAGGACTCTGGTGCTTTCACTGAACCACAAGTAGCCTGACCATGGAAGTCATGGCAGTAAGTAAAGCAATAACATGGCTCGAGACACAGACATTCACTAGGGCTTGTTTCCTTAGCGACTCAATGAACATGATCAAGAGGATAGAGGAGGGTCGATCCGAAGAGAATGGTTGCTGCCTCTGAAGCGGTCTCGGCTGGCAAAGATTAGTTTCATCTTCGTGCCAGGTCATGCGGGAGTACAAGGAAATGAGCGGGCTGACAAGCTCGCAGGTGAGGCTACTGTGGAGGGCGGACGCGCCATGGACCAGGCTGACATTCTGAATGCTCTACGAGAAGTAAGACTTTTGCGAGAACCAAGTGATGACTGTGAATCTACAACAATGGCCAGACTGCGGGAGCAGCAAATTAAAAGAGGGGTGGCCAAACAAGAACACTACGCAGGAAGCCAAAGAAGATTGATAAACCAACACAGAACTGGCGTCGTTAGCCGCTACACGCTGCGGGATTTGCTGAGGAGGGGATCCGAGCACTTATGGACTGAATGGTTCGATGTGCAACGAGGATGATCTGTCGACTAACTAACTAACTAACTAACTAACCTAAATACTCACTACAAAGGATTTGTGCATTCTTTAAGAACGATAGGAAATTATGTGCATTGGGCAACCGGTCCATGATCAGCTGCAATTTACAAACAGTATCTATTTCGGATGATCAGGAAGATGGATTACCAGGTAGCTACAGATGACAGTCGGTGTCCGGCAGGAGAGATACAGTACCGGGTGAGGTGGACTTGTTCTGACTTAACGTGCTGTGGTGTGTCCTTGCAAGGATGAACTGACTATGCTATTATTATCTGAGAGTCCGATCCTACACACATTATAGAACACATCACACATTTTCTTCGCATACACGTCTCATATACGTTACACTTGTCTTTTAATAAATTAATCTTTATTAATTTTTGGAAGCAAGAGTTGTTGAATATGTTGCGTTGGGGAAGTATGAGAGGGGACATAGTACGAGAGTGAGAGAGTGATAGGAAAAGGTGTCCATGGGCTGATGGAGTGTGTTGGACGGAAGCTGGTGGATTCTCCAGGATATTGATAGAAAAGAAAAATTATAATGTGGGTGTTGACTCTCCTCACTCCAGGGACGACACTTTAAAGGAGGACACGACAGTACTGCCTCCTAGCCTCTTTATACAGTAGATTTGATTTGATAGTGATCTATTTCCTTGCTGTCTTAGTGGCAGAGGCAACCGAGGTATCTGGCGCCGTGATTGCAGAGGCAGTTGGCTCCCTTTCTGTTTAGGTTAGGCCTCCTTAAGTCCGTTTCGATTTTAGCTTGAGGGCACTGACTGTAAGGGTCGGGCCCGAGCAGTATCTGCATACCTGTCGCAGAATAAACTTGTTAGTTCGATCAATGACAGACTAGACCCGACCTTAGTCTGCAAAAACAGCAACCCTTTGATGTTGTAGGGAATGAGATCAAAGTGAGTCGCGTCGCGATGTCTACACACGGTCGACATTTTGTTGGCAGGTTGTTGTTCGAGAGACGTGCACTGGCGTCATCTGTCTGCAAGGCGGGAGACGGCCGTTGAAAGTGATGGACAGAATGTCTGCCAGAGGTCGGAAGGATTCTGTGATATGGGGGAAAGGTCTCTGACTCACAAACAGCCAGGATCTTTGTTGTATGATACAAAGAATTTCCCAGATGAAAGTGAACTTGACAGCGAATTGACTCCAGTTAGTCTAAAACAGGAGGACAAAGCCAGATTCTGGACTGATTGGCGTCTGGACTTTTTGGTGACGTCACTCAAGCACCCATATAAAACCCAGTGCGGTAAACAAGTTGAAGGAGTCGGAAAAACATTCTGAAGTGTTAGGATCGGTGCATTATTCCGAGTCGTGTTACATAAGAGAGACTATAATGTCTAAGTGGTGATAGTTATCCGCGGACATAGATCCAGTCTGATTGCATAATTTCTCGAGTAGCAACAAGAATAGGCATATGGTAGGCTATTAATAATATCTAATGTAACAGTATGATTAGGAATAGAGTACAGTGCTGTGCGGTGATCTAATGTATTATAGGTGCAGTGATATAATGTATTATGATTAGTGAAAGAATGTTCTATTAGTGCGGTGCTAGAAAGTATCATGGGAGCGTCGGCACTGGTATCATATTGTGTGGCTTCAACTAGCTTGTGTGATATATCATTTTACTCAGGGAGTTGAGGACAATGTAGTGGAATAATAATTAGAGAGATTAAAGATGTTTGAGAGGGGGAAGAGGTATGTGAAATGGTAGGATCTTCCAGTAGGGCATCTGCTGGGTTTCTACCCGTTCCTTTATTCTTTCCTGGTGTTGCCATGTCTCAGATCATATGATTGAGTTATTTGGCCGTATGACAGAGATCGGATCTCTGTTATAGATCTGAGTGCTGCTATTGGCCTACACTTACCTAATTCCGGCCAGGACTGAGTTGCCCTCACCATAGTATTCTCTATTCTACAGGTTCCATTTACAGGTCCACGTATGTGTGCTCTGATTTTCAACAGTGAAGCTAACACAATTTTAGAAGATGATGGCTCAGAATTTGAAGACAGAAGTTGCTGAGAGGCCGCTACATTGGGCTTATACCCATGTTGGTTTGCGGGAACCTGGCTTCTGCTGAGCAGGACATGCTGATGAGATTATGATTAGCAAGTGATAGTTGTATCATTGAACAGTCAGATCATTGTAGAGATACACTATTGATACCAGGAACATTCACACCAAAGTTATACTGATACAGAGAACATTTAGATTGTGGTGTTAATATGGGGAATCTTTACAACCAGTGACACTAGATCCATTGAGATTTCCCCAATAACAGTGACAATAGGGTTAGAATTTTCTGATTAACAATGAGTTAAATAACCGAGGAAATTCATAGTGTGAATCAGATTGAAGACTCTCATTGGACAGTATTTGTCATGGGTGTCCAAGCATCCTAGTGGTTCAAGAGACAACGGAGGAAGTCTTCACGTGACCGGAGGAGCATCACCTGGGTGAGGCTACTTGTATGGGATACATGGTGCTGGTGTGTTTTCAGCACAGAGATGAGAATGACTATACTCCTGAACACTGATCTGAGTCTATAGACACGTTAGAGTACACGTCACACATTCTACACCTTATACACACACACCCACTTCTCCTACATATACTCTTTGCTTTAATACATTTCTTGGTTTTATTTGTTGAGGCTAGAGTTGTCAAGTATGTTATGTTGGGGAAGAATGAGAGGGGGCATGATCCAGGGGTGAGTAAGAGTGAGAGGAAGGTGTCTTCAGATTGAAGGAGTGTGAGGACGGAGTCTGCTGGATATCTCCAGGATAGAGATATTGGATTAAAAAAATAATGTGGGTGTTGATTCCCTTCGCTCCAGGGACGACACTAAAGTGGTAAAGAAGAACAAGTAACTACTACGACATTCATTCTTTACACACACGACAATACCCCCACCTCACTTTTGCAGGTGGCACGGGTGTGCTAAAACTTCTGGCACCCGGAGCACTCTCCTTATGTAGTGCTCTGGTGCTTGTTCTCTTATGTCCCGTCTGACTATTTGAGGGATCACTCGATCCTCCGTTGTGATGATGACGACTCTGGAGGGGGGTTTCATTTTTGTCGATCTTCCTCTCAGCACTGGTAATCTTGAGTGTCGAGTCATCATTCGACAGCCTCTCCCCGATTTGATCGTTGGTGAGATGGGTCTTGACTCGTTTGATGACCAATCTTTTCATAGTGCGGTGTTGAGTGGCTTTTACTGTGGTGCCGTGAGGAAGTTTAATGCCGGCTTTCTCTTGTGTTGGTATCTTCTTCATTAGTGCTGTGGTTTTTGAGTTCTTGTTGATGGAGACCACTACTCCATCAGGTGTCTTGCGCAGCTGGTGACGCTGTGTCTTCCCAGTTCGTTTTCCAATAGACTCAGTATTTGCCTGTTTGTTGCACCGACAGTTTGACCTCCCCAACGCTGATTTGCTTCAGCAGGATTTTGTGGGTAAAGTTCTCGGTTGTGGGTTCCTCCGATGTGGAGGTCTTTGTTGAGCTGCTTTCCGTTAGTGTTGTTGTGGAATTCTCCGCTGCTGGTGGCTTCAGTTGTAGTCGTTGTAGTCATTGGCGTCCGTTCAATGATGGGGGCGGCTTCAGCTGGTGTAGTGGTAGGACTACTGTGTGTAGAAACAGGATCAGCAATCGTAGCGGCCTTCCTCGCCTCTGCCTTCTTCTTCCTAGCTGCATACATTGCGTGTCTTTTCGCGGCGGTTTTAGTGTGAGCCATCCGCACTCTCAGATTGCGATCTGCTTTTTGACAGAGTGAGTGAGTCGGAATGATGACGAGCATCAGTCTGACAGAATACACAGTCAAGGCGAGACAGACAGTGTTGGAGATCCATTGCAGCTAACCTTCATTGTGGAGACGGCACATGGCTGACTGATTGATTGAATCTGCCCTAAGTTCAACAGCGATATTTCTGCTCTGTCGTCATCATCATCTTCCACTTTTGCCGTCAAGCATTGTGAGGAGGAATCATCAGCGCCCCAGCGCCCGATGGATGGCACTGGAGGATAGTGTCATTCTGTGTGATTGTATAATGTATTTGATGTCGTTATCGATTTTCTTCTCGGGGTCTTCTTGCTCTTGTAGCAGATGTTCTTTGATGTAGGGCCAGTGCTGGTAGTTGATGGTGTTACATTCTAACGATATGGCCGAACCATTTGATCTTCTGTCTTTCAATATATGTGGCACCGGTTGTTGATCCCACTGTATGTCTGATAACATCATTTCTTATTCGGTCTCGGATAGTTAATTTGGAAGCTGTCCTCAACCATCTCACCTCACAGGTGTTGATTTTGCGCAAGTGTGATTTGTATAATGTTCAAGTTTGACATTGATAGCATACAATTGGTGTAAATATGTTATTTATTATTTATCTTTTTGCGGACATGGGTATATTTCGATGTTTCAGTATGAGTGAAAGTTGATTTATAAGTGCACTTGCTTTTTGACATCTGATTTCGATTTCTCTGTCTATTCTGCCATCTTCTGTGATAATACTCATAAGATATTTGAACTCTTTAACTTGTTTCAGAGACGTGCTATTTATCAGTATACTTAACTTGGTGGACCAAGAGATCTGCTAACTTGCATTAATTCAGTTTTGGCTGTATTTATATTCATAGTGTATCTGCTGCAAGATGAACTCAGCTTATTAATATTACTTTTCATTCTGAATCGCTGCTATAAAACAAACACTGATCGTCTGCAAATGCAAGTTCATTTATTGCGGGTGAATCTGTTGTTTCATCTGAAGTAAAGAGTTCGACAGGTTCTGAATCTGGTCTGTCAACGCTTGCTTCTTTGGATATTCTGTTAAGCTCAGTAAAGTTGTATTAAAAATGTAAAGAATCCCTTTACTCGTCCTAAGGCGTATTGCGCATACGATGCTAGACCTATATTTGTATAGACCAATCGGCATTTCCAGGGGATGTGGTCAGTATCACGGCGACCACCTTTACTTTCCAAAACATTTTTGACAGCCATTTTAGGCTGTACCGACCAAGACATTTTAAAAAATTCGAAACCGAGCTAATGAGAATCGTCGGTAGGTCAGGCGAACGTATAATCCCTGCGCTAAAGTGGCTACGAATACTGCTTAGTGCTGGATGTAAATACAGTGCTCCAGTTTTTAACTGATTCATAGCCGATATATGATATATCATCAAATTTGACCTCCCATTTTGAGAGAACAATATATCGCCACACTAGGGTCATTTTGCTGTTTGTTCTGTTTCACAGTATCTTCCGCAGTTTCAAAGCTCACTGAACGGAAATTTACACTATAATACTTGTTTATTTGATTGTGTACCATGTTTGGTTTTAAACCTACTTTTCGATCGGCACTAAATCAGTTAAAAATAAACAGAACAGGTGATCCATTAAGAGCTTAATATATTAAAAAAAATAATTTTAAAAGAAGTAAAAAAAACAACAACAGACATATCACATATTTTTGGCAACACTAGGAAAGTTGGAGGGAATGATAGGCAGGAGAGCAAGAGAGAAGATGGACAGTTTGTCATCATGGCATTGCGGGACATCAATATCATAAATGACTGGCTGTACACGAGACAGAAGCTGTGGACAGACATGATCACCAGCGCCAGACGGCATGGAATATAAGCACACTCTTATTAAAACCATACTGGAGGCCCAGTCGAGGGCAATGTCGAAGGCAGGCGACAGGAGGTAGGCGGTGCTATAAGTGGGGAGATAACATCACGAAACGAACGAATATAGTGTTCCAGAGTGTACCGCAGGAGTGTATCAATGAGCAAGTCCTACATGGTGCTAATGAAAACCACAAACTGATTAGAGAAATTAGACGTAGACAGTCACAGTTTTGTGACACATTAAGAGAAGAAATAAACTAGAGAACTTGGTTATAACTGGCAAGATTGAGGGGAAAAGAAAAAGAGGAAGGCAGAGAAGTAAATATCTGGATGGCTTGACCACAAGGCATGGTCGGAACAAGAACACAGAGCTGATCTACGACTCTGGTGATCGTGAAATATGACCGCCCACGCTAACCGGCTTGGCACATGATGATGATGATTTTTTTTTTTTTTTTGCTTTTCTTATAAGCCCCTAGTACCACACGAGCAATCCTTTTCCCCCAGAATCTAATAAACCCCCTAAACAAAAGGAAATATTCGCGAAGAAGATGCACCCAAGTACATTTCAGTTTCATGTAAATTTCAGTGTGGAGATTTTCGATTACCAATCTAACTCTTGTACCCGGGATGCTTATTTAGCCGCTTTGATATAGTTCTCAACACGCTTGCCTGTCAAGACGGTGAGCAGGATTCAATCTGGGTTATTTTTCAGTCCAGTACAGCCCTTCAGTATACCCAGCCTAAAAATCGCCAGATATTTTCATAATTTTCTAGAAAGTGTGGGAAAAGGAAGGATTACGAGGTGTTCAAAATTTGCGACATATTCAGTTTCTTTCAATGCTCACGCAGAGTTCATACGAGAAGGCTTGCTGCCAATCTGCCCACACACACACACACACACACACACACACACACACACACACACACACACGCACGCACGCACGCACGTACACGCGCACGCACGCACACACACACACACACTACAACAGCAAGCAAACCAAAGGATGAGTCCTTATAAGGACTGCTTCCTATCAAAACAGACGAGCCACGAGCCATTATTGATCAAAGAAACCGCCAGAGGAGACGGACTCAAAGGAGAACATGCCGGCCAATCTCCCAGCCGACGTCACAGGCACAAAATCTACAAAATCGATAAACTGGCTAACACTAGCGCAGAAACCGAGAGAAACTTAACCCGCACCATGAACCACCATAAATATAACTAACGCCACAGAGGCTAGTTGAATGTTGGCGGAAAGTTTTTTTTTTTTTTCTTTTCAACAACTGGAACTGAACTCGAGCTGGAACAGTTTCTTCGTTGGTGACTATAATATTTGATTAACATGTAGTTTTGTCTGTGGAGATTATTTTTTTTTTAAAACTTCTGTTCATTGACAGATATATAAGCTGCTCTAATACATCATCAACCATGTTTTTTTTTTTTTTTAAAAGCCCGCTCATTGTTTACTCTTTATGTCTCAAGAAAAGCATTATGTGTTATTGACTATTCTTTATGAGCACAAGTCATCGTGCATGCGTAATGACTATTATGTATGTATACTAGTCAACGTGGCATGTGTGATTGACTATTGTGTACGTGTACCAGTCAACGTGACATGTGTTATTGACTATTATGCATGTATACCAGTCAACGTGACATGTGTGATTGACTATTCTTCATGGGCACAAGTCAACGTGGCATGTGTGATTGAATATTATGTATATATACCAGTCAGAGTGACATATGTGATTGACTATTGTGTATATATACCAGTCAGAGTGACATATGTGATTGACTATTGTGTATGTGTACCAGTCAACGTGACATGTGTGATTGGCTATTGTGTATGTATACCAATCAACGTGGCATGTGTGATTGACTATTATGTATGCATAGCAGTCAACGTGACATGTGTGATTGACTATTGTGTATGTATACCACACAAAGTGACATGTGTGATTGACTATTGTGTATGTATACCAGTCAACGTGGCAGGTATGATTAACTGTTATGTATGTAAATCATTCATCGTAGCATGTGTGATTGACTATTCTCTATATTCAAAACAATGTTTTCCCGTAGTGAATTTGAATAACGAAGACATAAACAATAGATTGCACGATTTATTGCCTGGCATATTCAGCTGCATCTCGTCAGGTACATACTGCAGAAATCACACAATGTAAAGTAAATTAATTAGATAAATCCTTCAAGTTGAAATATACACATATTCGCACAGTAATGTCAATTGTCTACCACGGTAATTTATATATATATATATATATATATATATATTATATATATATATATATATATATATATATATATATATATATATAAGGTGAAATATGTGTATATTTCAACTTGAAGGATTATTTAGTTAATTTACTTTACGTTGTGTGATTTCTGCAGTATGTGCCTGACGAGATGCAGCGAAGTATTCTCTATATGTACCAGTGAACGTGGCATGTGTGATTGACTATTTTCTACATGTACCAGTGAACGTGGCATGTGTGATTGACTAATCTCTATGTACCAGTCAACGTGGCATGTGTGATTGACTATTCTCTATATGTTCTAGTCAACGTGGCATGTGTAATTGACTATTCTCTATATATACCATTCAACCTGGCATGTGTGATTGTACTTCTTACGTTTACTCAGAACATAATAAAAATATTACAGCCTATTTGTGTTTTGTCAAGTGTTGTTCGTCCATCATGATTGATGAATACACTCATAACCCAATCAGATTCAATGATTATGGGTTCGGAGGTGATTGACGAGGACGATATCGGCTAGGAATAGTCAGTTAGTTAGTCGACAGATCATCCTCATTGCACATCGAACCATTCAGTCCACAAGTGCTAGGATCCCCTCTTATAAATCCCACAGCGTATAACACCTCACGACACCATTTCTGTGTTGGTTTATTACTATTCTTTGGCTTCCTGCATAATATTCTTGTCTTTCCATGCCTCTTTTAACTTGCTGTTCTCGCAGTCTGACCATGGTTGTAGATTCACAGTCATCAATTGGTTCTCGCAAAAGTCTTACTTCTCGTAGAGCATTCAGTGTATCAGCCTGGTCCGTGGCTCGTCTGCCCTCCACAGCATCCTTACCCGCAAGCCTTTAGCCTGTTCATTTTCTTGTACACCCGTATGCCATGGCACGAAAATGAAACTAATCTTTTATAGCCGTGACCGCCCCAGGGGCACCAGCCACTGTTTTCGGATCCAGCCCATTTCTATCCTCCTGAGCACACTCATTGAGTCGCTTAAAAAGTCGCTTACTTAAAAGTGACAGGGTCGACTTCATTGCACCGGGTTGTTATCCCATATAGCCCAGTCTCTTTCCGCAGCGAACTGCAGAAAGCGTCGCACAAAGCACGAACTCCGTAGCTACAGCGACGACCCTCAGGAGTCTCCGAAAAAAATGCACTCATGAACCGAAGGACGCGGTCTTGAATCGAACCCACAACCTTCGAAGCCTGAGTCAGACGGCTTGACCACTTCGTCACGGAGACGCCCTACATATCATTTTTTTTTTTTTGGGGGGGGGGGGTAATAACCTTTACTTCTATTTGTTTTTTGTTTTTTCTCATATGACCTACTATGACTAAAAGAGTTAAGAGTTTACAATCTTAATATTTACTCAATTCCACTGTAATATCCCGTCTGATACGCTGGATAACCTTGACCGTTAGTATACACTGTAGACAACTTTATAGTATACCACTCAACGCCCAAGTGCTGTACGGTAATGCCTCTCCTTTTTAAAACCACCGACTTGTTAATTTTTCGGTAAAATAAAATTAACTCGGTCACGAATAAATACTGTGTCAAAGAATTAATTCTTGGACGAAGAATCATTTGATGGTCAAAATAAAAAATAAAATCACCGTAAATTAACGACAATCTTCTTGTTTAAATTGTGAAAGAAAACTCCCATTCGCGTTGGACTTATTTTTAATGTTAACCACTTAACTTAATTTTCCGAATGTTTACCTTAAACATAGTGGGGGAAACAGCGGCTACTTGTAACTGCACCATTCTCACACAAGCGAAGAGAATGTACGCACTGAAAATGGTTGTGTTGTTGTTGGTTCTGTATTTCCCGCTAACTGTCTTGACTTTCGGATGGGATGTGAGTGAAACTACTCAATATGGTGAGCAAATTTGTGGTGTTTTAAAAAACAATTCCCTACATGCAAATACATTATTCACAATTAAAGCTTGATTAGATGGTTGTAAGGATGGTTGGTTTGTTGGTTGATTGGAAGAATGGTTGGTTGGTTGGTTGGTTGGGAGAAAGATTGGTTGGTTGGTTTGAAGGATGGTTGGTTGGTTGGGAGAAAGATTGGTTGGTTGGTTTGAAGGGTGGTTGGTTGGTTGGCTGTTTGGAAGGTTGGCTGGATGGAAGAATGGTTCGTTGAAAGTATGGCTGGCAATGAGGATGGAAGAATGGTTGGTTGGAAGTATAGTTAGTAAGGAGGATGGAATAATGGTTGGTTGGATGGATGGTTGGTAAGGAAGATAGAAGAATGGTTGGTTGGAAGAATGGTTGGTTGGAAGGATGGTTGGTAAGGAGGATGGAAGAATAGTTGGTTGGAAGTATTGTTAGTAAGCAGGATGGAATAATGGTTGGCTGGAAGGATGGTTGGCAAGTAGGAAGGAAGAATGGTTGGTTGGAAGGATGGTTGGTAAGAGGATGGATGAATGGTTAATTGGATGGATGGTTGGTTGGTAAGGAGTAAGGTTGGAAGGATGGTTGGTTGGTTGGAAGAATGGAAGAATAATTGGTTGGAAGGAAGAATTGTTGGTTGTTTAGTAGAGGTAGACAACGATACAAGTGGGAAGATAACATCAAGAGATGGACGAACATCAATCTGACAGTCTGGGCGAGAGAAAGATAGTGTTGGAGATACATTGCAGTCAAACTTGACTGTGGAGACGGCACCTGATGTATTGATATGCTCCATTTGGAGATGAAAGTCAGAGAGGCAAGGACCACATGCACAATATGTCACGATAGTACCGTAACGGAGTCCTACATCTTTTTAATAGACATTGGTGTTGGTTTATTCTGATTTACGCCCTGTCTTGATCATCATCATGTGCCATATCGATAAGCGTGGGGGTGGGGGTCATGTTTCGCCATCTCACACGATCATCAGAGTCGTCGATCAGCTCTGTGTTCTTGTCTCGACCATGCCATGTGGCCAAGCCATCCAGATAGTTACTTCTCTGCCTTCCCCTTTTTCTTTTCCTCTCAATCTTGCAGTTGTAATCAAATTCTCTAGTTTATTTCTTCTTGTAACGCGCCCAAACAATGTTCACAGTCTATGTCTAATTTTTCTTGTCAGTTTACGGTTTCCATCTGCTTCTTGCAGGACTTGCTCATTGGTTTTTGTCGATGGCGTTCTTTGCATTTTCCTAAGTAATAACGTTTTCACTGCCATTAGCTTTTTTTTTCTTTCTCCAGCTTGTCTGCACAATGTCCGCGTTTTACATCCATACAAAAGTACAGGTTCTATGTAGCACTTCAACACTTTTTTTTTCTCGTTGCAATTTACATCATTTTATTGGTCGGTATGTTTTCCATCTTGCAAAAGGCTACCTTCGCCATGGCGATTCTTGTTCTAATCTCTTCAAAGCATCTCCCATCAAATGTTATGACTGTTCCTTATAGTTGTACCGATTCACTTGTTTAAAAATATTCCAATTTACTCATATATTACATTGTGGTATTTATTTATTCTTAGTGACGATCATAACATCTGTCTTCTTACAATTTAATTCTAACCTTAGTTGTTCACTGTTTTAAAACTCTTCATGTTTGAATTCAACTGAAGTGTGTCTATCATCAAAATTTTACCCATCTATTCCATGGAGAATTCATTCATTCATTCAGTAGCATGTCCTATGCAGAACCCCGCGTCCATAACACCCATCCGGAAAACTTCTCAGTCATAAGCAAGATGTCCCGCGTCCGATACGTCCATCGGGAGATCACCTGCCACATCATACACACATCTTCTCTTTGGCCTTCCTCTTCTTATCTTCCCGGGCATATATACAAATTCATGATTGTTCTCTCCAAACTTTCATATGGATGCAATAGGCAAATAAACACAAACGAAAGTGAACTTGGTCAGATTTGCACAAATACAATCGCACGTGACAGACTAAGCGCTGCGTTAGAAAGCCTTCGTCAGCAGTCTGCATACAAAAGCAGAGACGCTGATACAACTACATTAAAAGCTACACACACATTTTTATTGAAAATCATTTAACTTAGATCAAGGACATGTCTAATCCTTTGAGCTTAACAAATTTCATTTATTGTTTTGGAATAGTTACTCTTTACTGTCTTCCATCATGAGCTGTTTATTTATTTATTTATTTTTCAGGCTCGCTCTTGCAATTCCAAACACTCCGGATTATTCTTTACTTCTTGTCCTGGATCTCAACCATCTATGACCTTTTCGTTCAGTTCTATATTCTTCTATTTTGTATTATAGCAGGGATGGGCAAACTTTTTATGCGTAGGGCCACATTTACAAATGTAAAGTTATTGGGGGACTGCATATATATTATGTCCACTTTGTTTACAGCAACCTATCACAATAAGTAATTATTAATTATTTATAGGTTATTAAGCACTATAAATAACTAATTACTGCAATTTTATTTTACTTATATACTTATACATTATATTTTACAATATGGACAAACACTTTTACCAATTTGTTAACAAGATTTTACAATTTCTTTATTACAATAATTATGTTTTATTGTCTATCAATGGCTTTAATTTAGACACAAACCGACTACATTGTCACAACAATTGTAGATTTCTAATGAGATGTATGTAACTGCTTGCAATTTTTGACAATATTCTTGAAATCTGGAACAAGTGTACTTGTTGAAATTCGCATGACAGCATGCAAGTGCAGTCCGACAATAAAGACCTATTCTTAGATTTGTTGATCTTCAAGCAAGAAAATACTTGTTCGGAAATGTATGTTGACCCAAACAATGATAAAAGTTTAGCTGCAAAGTTTTTCAATTTGGGAAATGATTCTTCTGATAAAGATCCATAGGAATCCAGCAAACCATCTGACTTGAATTTCTCTTTCAGGTCATGATCTGCTTGTAAGTCAAGCAGCTTCAACTGTATGTCCTGTGTGGCTGCATCAGCTTCTGCACTAAAAGGGGAACTGAGAATATTGAACTATGGCTCTAAGTTCTTGAAATTTTGGAATCTCCTTCCAAATTCTTCAATCAATGCATCTAATTGGGCTTTGTACTTTTCAGTAATTTCACCAGAAATGGTTTCTTGTTTCAGCAAAGGGAAGTTTCAAAACCTTTTTTCATTTGCTTGTCTGGAGAACCGAGAGAGAGTTTTTCCTGAAATGATTTTACATGTACATACAATTCATGTGCAAATACACCATTGCCGTGAAGTTTGACATTCAGTTCATTTAACTTTTCCATAATTTCAATGGCAAACATAAAGTCTAACATCCACTTTTTATTGACAATGTTAGTATTAAAGTCACATTCAATGCCCTTCATCTCTAGGAACATCACTATTTCTTCTCTGAGATCCCACACTCGCCTCAACACTTTGCCGAGACTCAGCCATCGAACACTGGTGTGGTACAGGACATCGGAATGTTCAGTTTCCAAATCGTCAAGTAATGCCTTGAACTGTCTGTGATTAAGTCCTCTTGATCTGATGAGGTTTATGACAATGACAACTGGGTCAATAACATGCTTGATATTCAAAACAGTTTTATACAGACTTTCTTGATGGATCACAAAGTGAAGTGGTAATAATGTGTGGTCAGGATATTTTGTTTTAATCTTATCACTTATCAACTTTACCAAACCTACATATTTTCCAGTCAAAGCACGAGCTCCATCAGTTGTAACACTTGCCATCTTATTCCAAACCAACCCAGTTCTTTCAAACGATTAGTAACAGCATTGAATATATCATGGCCTGTGGTTGTGTCTTTGAGTGACTAAACACTCAGTAACTCTTCAGTGAGTTTGAAAGAAGGTTTATTCCACGAATAAATATCAATAATTGGGCAGTATCATGTACATCGGTACTCTCATCCAACGCAAGAGAGTACCACAAAATTTGTTTACTTGCATCTTGAAGTTTATGCATCAAATTGTTACTTATCTTGTCAACAAGTCTGACCACAGTTCTCCTTGATAAAATAATGTCAATTATTATTTTTTTGTTTGTTTGTTCTGGACACATAATGTTTGCTGCATCTAGCAAACATTCCTTGATGAACTCGCCATCAGAAAATGGCTTGTTCTGTTTTACAATTCTGTGTGACAGCACACGACTAGCTTCTGTTGCAGCATCTTGAATTGAAGACACTTTAGTGAAAACAGTTTGCTGTTTCTCCAATTTTTTCACCAACTTCAGGCATTTCATTTCCCTTTCTTCCGTTGTTACATTGTATCCGAAATCGGAATGTTTTGTTTGATAATGTCTTTTTAAATTGTACTCCTTGAAGACAGCCACTGACTCAGGACACAACAAGCAAACTGATATGCTACCAACTTTTATAAAACAGTACTTAGTTGCCCATTTATCATTAAAAACACGGCATTCATCTTCAAGCTTACGTCTTTTAGTGACACTCATTGTTTTAATACAATTCTAACAGTTAGAATTTTACAAAACTTTAAAAATGAAATGAAACAAAACCTACTTCCGGCTGTGTGTGTGTGTGTGTGTGTAAATAAAATATTCGGAAAATAAGGAGTAAACTCAGAATAAATTTCAGAAATATATCAAGATTACTACAACAAATAAATTATTAGGGACGTTCATTTGAAACCCGTTCCAATGGCTTTATTACAAAAGCATGAAAGAAACATTAACAAGTGTGGTAGAATTAAACAAAGCATTCATTTGAATGAATTATGCACCATGAAATGGTCAAAAGAAGCCGCCGTAGGCATTCAGGCAAGTATCCCATTGCTTAGGTAGGCGGCGAATGCCGTCCGCAAAAAGATTTGTGGTTGCTCACTGAACCAAGTGTTTACCGCTTTCATTACGCCTGCATCTGTGTGAAATCGTTGCTTATTGAGAGCTTTTTCTAGAGGTCCGAACAAATGAAAATCACATGGTGACAAATCAGGACTATAGGCTGGATGTTGCAACATTTCCAACTTCTTCCTTGCTAATGCTTCCTGCGCAATCTTTGCGACATGCGGACAAGCATTATCGTGCAACAAAATCACACCGTTAGAAAGCATGCCGAGGTCGTTTATTCTTGATCATTTTGCAGCTTGTCTAGTTTGCAATAGTGGGTAGAGTTGATGTTGTCACCAGGTTCTTTAAAGTCAGCACTTCATGGTAAAAAAAATGCGCTCAGCATAACCTTACCAGCGGAATCCTGCAACTTGAATGTTTTGGCTTTTGGTGATCCAGCATGCTTCCAATGCATGCTTTCTCTCTCTCTCTCTCTCTCTCTCTCTCTCTCTCGTCTCTCTCTCTCTCGTCTCTCTCTCTCTCTCTCTCTCTCTCTCTCTCTCTCTCTCTCTCTCTCTCTATCTATCTATCTATCTATCTCTCTCGCTGCTTTGCTCAAGGTGGTGACACCATGATTCATCGCCTGCCACTATGCGGAAGAGAAAAGCATCACTCTCCACTCTGTATCACAGCAAGCGGTTCAAACACCATTCCGTTCCTCTTTTTGGTGGTCGGTCAACATCCGTGGTACCCACTGTGAAAACACCTTCCGATATTGCAGTTTCTTACGAACGACCTTTTGAATTGTTCAAATTGACACATCAAATTCTTTCGCTAGCGAATGTATGCTTCGACAACGGTTCATCTGTACTGCTGCATCAATTTTGGCGATGTTTTTTTTTTCTCTTTCTGTTGCAACAATATGAGCTTGACCCGGCCGTCGAAGATCTGTCGTAAACTGACGTCCTTTCCAAAAACATTCGTACCTAGTCTGTCACTGTTATCTTCATTTGTTACCGTACGCTGCCTACATTCTTCGGTGAATGTCCACTGGTCGAGATCCTTCAAATGAAAGAAACTGAATCACCGCTCTTTGAGCTTCTTTGGACGGATTTTGGATCAACCCAGATATTTCCTCAACGGTCAGAAACAGAACTTATGCATCATGGGACGATAAGCACGTACTTGTTTATTCATTGGTAAGTACTTATCACATGACTATGACATGATCATGTTCAACGTACGCAATTATGCGTGGTGTGGCACGAACGCATTTAAAATAAACGCCTCTTATAATATGAACATTGTAAATGTCGAAATAATTTATAACCTCAAAAAACTTTAACATTTAATATATTCTTGCAAAATAAATCATTTTATTCACCTGGAGAAATATCTGTTTTTTCTTTTTTATAAAATCATCCTTATTAAATTTCTACACGTCGATCATTTTTCTCTATAAGAACAATTCATACCATCTTGATGTGTCCCAAAAAACCAACACCACCCAACATGCAATTACTTCACCTCGGATCCGCCCAGGCACCCAGCATTTTCTCTTCCCCAACTTCTCGCTCCTCCCCCTCTCGGACGCTACCTCTCTATCTCCTCTGCGTCTCGCTTCTTCTCTCCCTCGTGTGCTTATTTTCAACCCCAAGACCACCCCCCCGACCCTTACGGAGTATAGCGGTCCGACACTCTACTAGGCCTGACAGAACACAACAAGTTGCCCCCACAACCCATTGCAATGTGCGTTTCTGATACGAGTGCCTCTGGCGATTCTGTGTGCGCCCTGTTCGTCTAGGGTGCCCCCACACATCGGCTGGCTAGCCCACATCGTGCTCCTGCCTGTGCATGACCAGTATGGTGCCACATACACATGACCCAACCAGCCCAAGTGGCCAGTCCGCATAACCGCTTCCCCGTCACCTGAGATGTTTTTAAACGTCCACTACCAGACTCGACCTCAGCTGTGAATGCGGTTGCCCGCCCTGCACTAAACTCGGTTCACATACCGTGGATTAAGGAGCCCCTGAGCGGTACTACTCGGTCCCTTCACAGCTTAGGGGGGTTCTTCTGGCCCGCGGCCTCCATCCTCGACGCCCAACCACCTAATGAGTACGCAGATGTAGCTTGCGCGACTGATCGCCACCCCACCTACCACCCTACACGCGCGG